>WYDI02037611.1:0-10128 GCA_009867235.2 Psittacus erithacus | reverse complement strand
AGGAAAGGAAAGGAAAGGAAAGGAAAGGAAAGGAAAGGAAAGGAAAGGAAAGGAAAGGAAAGGAAAGGAAAGGGAAATGCTGGAAGTTCACTAGCCTTTTGCCGTTTTTTATTTCAGTTCACTCTTCTGGAGGAGTTGCCTCAGGGTCATACATCAAACTATACAAAGACTCAAGAAAACATTTCAGTTCCCAGAATATATCAGTGAATACCCAGAAAAGTGGTCCTTCGGAGCCAGCTCCAGGCTTCTTGGAAGCAGAAGTAAACCTCAGTATTTCTTCTTCTCAAGAAGAGGAGCTGACATCAGAGCAGGTTCGCTCCCATCATGGGAAAAGGGGGTTCAGAAAGAAGGATTGTCTGCAATAGGAAACACCCGCATGAGCTCTACAAAGCTGGGAGCATTTCCCCTCCTGCTTTTATAGTAATCAGAGTGCTGGAGGAGAGGATCCTACTGGGGAATTGCACTTCCCAGCAGTAGACAGAGCTTCACAGATCTCTGCTCCTCTCAATAGCTGGCCAAGTGGTTTTCCATAGCTCTGCCCTAGGCAAAACCACTGCACATCTTTGGCTGTTTTGCTTCTTCTTGGATTTAGCCTTTGCTTGTGCTTCATTCCATTTGCAGCCTGTGCACCTCCCCTCCTCCGTCCAGTCCCTCAAAGATCCCTTATTTGCTCTCTGATAAAGGAGAGAATTGTTACTTCCATGTGACCCAACCGTTGATTCATCTGCTGGGGTTTTTTATACTTGTCTAGAAGAAACCACGCTACATTGGGTAGAAGGAGCTCATAGAATCATAGAATCATAGAATGGTTTGGGCTGGAAAGGACCTGAAGATCATCCAGTTCCAACCCCCCGACATGGGCAGGAACACCTCACACTAGACCATGTCACCCAAGACTCTGTCCAGCCTGGCCTTGAACACTGCCATGGATGGAGCATTCACCACTTCTCTGGGCACCCTGTGCCAGTGCCTCACCACCCTCACAGTAAAGAACTTCTTCCTGATATCTAACCTGAACTTCCCCTGTTTGGGGAGGCTCTTGGAAGATCAATTAACCTTGAGAAACAAGCAAGAGATTGACCTGCCCAATATCCAGTTTTCTTCATTCCTCATCCCATCAGATACCTTCCAACAATGCTGCGATCCCAGATTTCATCTTTCTTTTTATGTCTGACTAGCTCTTTCCTTCCTTCCTCAACCTCCCTTGTGCAGAACCAAGCATGTTCAAATGAGATGCAATGTCATCTCACAAATCTTACATCCACTACATGGGAATGTAATGTAAATTATTTTTGTAATCCATTAATACATTGCTGTGGCTGAAAGAGCTGTCATGGTGTCAAGAGGATTGCTGGGGACTCTTATTCTTTATCTGCTAATTATAATGTAGGTCTTAGTTTTTGTTGCAGCACAAAACCTAACACAGTCTGCCACATCTGCAGAACATAGCCGGGTTTTGGTGAACGTGTGTTGTTTTTTCAATCCACACAGGATATTAATTCTCTTTCCTGAGGATCTATAGCCCTTCAGCTCAAGTTATAACTTTTCACTCTATTTCTGTTACAGGTATTTCATTCAATCATGGCCTCTTGGCCCCAAAGACATCTATTACACAAAGGTAGAGAAATGGCTGGAGGAGGAATGAAATGCTTCAGTTTCTGAGCTTGGTTTTCAACGTTGTCACTTCCAAGTATAACAAAGTTCCTGGCACTGGCATTGTTTGACCATGTTGAAAAAGTTATTGTGTGTGTTTGTTGGATGTTTTCCCATTCGTAGAGTTTATTGTTTTTCTTCACCTGCTTTCTACCTGCTTCCTACCTGCTTCCAAAGAGATAAATGAGTCTAAAGAGCTGTATTTTAAAAGGAAGGATAAAAGAAGGGGGAAGTAGAGTAACCATCACTGACCTGCAAGCAACCCTGAGGCTCCTTTTCATGATGGAAGGGCTGAAACAGAAACCAGAAGGATCCAGAATAGAAAAAAGAACTTCTTCGAACTTCAACTTGGTTGAAATAGCAAAAAAAGTTAAAAAACTTCAAAAAGATGTCATTTTTGAAACTTTTTTTAATCATTACTAAAAATGTGTCATTTACTAAGAAAATACAGTACCTTTATGTTTGATATTTCCTACATAAGATCGCAATGCAGCCAAAATGCACGTTGGAGGAGACAGGCAGAGAACGAAAAAGGCACCTGTGCTAGTGTCGTCCATCATAGAAGGGGTAACATAGAATCATAGAATAGTTAGGGTTGGAAAAGACCTTAAGATCATCAAGCTCCAACCCCCCTGCCATGGGCAGGGACACCACATATGTCCATTGAATATCATCAAAGAGGGAAGGATAAGGGACTAACAAGCTCCACTACCAGATTCTCTTCTAAACTTACCCCCACTGATTTTGGAAATATAATAGGGTCATAGAATAATCATTGCAAAAAGGAAATGTCTTTGGTTTTATTTCTTAATTAAAAAAGAGAAAGTAATAAATTAAGCTGCCTGCTCTGTTCAAGATCTGCTTCACCCATTGGAAATGATTACCCATTCCAGAGTCTGTCTCTAAATATTTTCTCCCACTCTAAGCATCGACCTTTTTCCAAATGCACACCTGCACTCCAGGTTGGATTTGTCCTGCACTCATTCAGTGTAGTATAGCTGACAACAAGCCAAATACTATGTGCTAATAACCAACTATGATGCAGCAGGGTCCAAATGCCCAGCGGTCCACATGTCATCATAGAATCATATAATGGTTTGGGTTGGAAAGGACCTTGAAATCATCCAGTTCCAGCCCTCTGCCATGGGCAGGGGCACCTCACAGTAAACCATCCTGCCCAAGGCTCTGCCCAGACTGGCTCTGAACACTGCGATGGATGGAGCATTCACAACTTCCTTGGGCAACCCATTCCAGTGCCTCAGCACCCTCACAATAAAGAACTTCTTGCTTATATCCAACCTGAACTCCCCCTGGTCCAGTTTGAACCCATCACCCCTTGTCCTATCACTCCAGTCCCTGATGAAGAGGTCTGTCTTTTAGCATCACTCTCTCCTACTGCTGCCCATCTCCTGATGTGTGCATTTCAGCCAGCTAACTACTTTGTCATGAACAAAGCATGCATGAAGAATTCAATCACCAGCAAAGCCACATGTTCATTCATTATTCTGCACCTGTAATGCAATTTTCAAGCATTTCTTGGTGTGCTTGTGCTTTACACAATACCACAGATGCCTCACATAGGATTTTGTTAGTCTTCGAAGGGCTCTGCACATCATACCTATTAGACCATTATCTTCTGCTTATCAGTCACGCTTTCGAGTCCCTCATTACTACAGTTGCAGCGCTGCTATAATTAGACTTCACATTTTCAGACCTTCAGAACAGTGAGTTTACAAATTGAAGAGTTCATTCATGCCAAAGCATTTTCTTTCTTATTAATTTCTCTCCTTTTTAGTTTTCATTTGTGCGGTGAACCCAAATATCAATTATTTGCAGAGCTCTAATTTAGAGAAGAAATTAAGGAATACGTTTGTAACACTGTGCTATTAACTATTCAATCTGCTTAACTAATGCTCTGATGGATTCTCTATCCCTGCAACTCTTAAGTCAACGAGAACTTTGCCTTTTTCTCCTTGTTATGGCAGAATTTTCTTATTTAAAAGTTAAGCTTTAATAATGGCATGACTATTAGACTTGAAGGACAATTTAGCACTGAAAAATCCTATTTCCTGTCTCAGCAGGCAAGAAGCCAGGGCAGGTAATCACAGCACTCCCTAAGAAATAATCTGAAAGGTAGTTTATGATGGTGCTATATCTCGACCAAGTGTCCCCATGTGCTCCAGGGACCATCTGTGTTTGACCAGTAGTCCTCAACACTCAGGTAATCCCCCCAGCTGCCCCTGGCACAAGGTTCCTTAAGGGCAGGATAGGCAGAAATCAGCAGCATTTCAAGTGAAACAGGAGACCTGCATTGCCAAAGGCAGATCTCTTCTGCTGCAAGTTTCTATGAAGATCCTTTACTCTTGCTTTGTACATCTTTCTCCTAAATGAAGAATCCTAAGAAGCCCTAGTGCAGCTGTAAATCAGCTGCTACAGATGATTTTTCAGATCTGCCTTCCTTTTTAGTCATGGCACCAGGACTGGTGGGGCTTCAAAATGATAAATTATAGAATCAAAGAGTCATAGAATCATGGAATGGTTTGGGTTGGAAAGGACCTCAAGATTTTTTTGTTCCAAGTCCTTGCCATGGACAGGGATGTCTCATCCAAAGACCATGTTGTCCAAGGCTCTTTCCAACCTGGCCTTGAACATTGCCACGGATGGAGCATTTACCACTTCTCTGGGCAGCCTGTTCCAGCACCTCACCACCCTCACAGGAAGAGCTCCTTCCTTATATCTAACCTGAACTTCCCTCGTTTCAGTTTGAGCCCATCACCCCTTGTCCTATCACTGCAGTTCCTGATGAAGAAAATTGGAAGGAGATCTCTACTGTTACCCTTGGCTGCTGGTTCTGACACCTGGAGACATTTGTTCTGTTCTAAACCATAACACAGTTTTCAGGTGGGATCAGAATCATATAATGAACAAAATCCCAGGTTTCTGTCCTAAAATCATCACTCGTGAGTACAGTCCAAGCATTTTTCACAAACATAGCTGTTAGGAGCTTCGCATCCGAGAGGAAACAAATCTTTCCCTGAGTCATCTTAAATCTGGGTTTGATCAGCTTCAGCCCCAAGTCAAATTCTGGGTTTGCAGCAGTGAAACACTCAAATAGGAGATTCCTGCTCCCAAAAACTTCCAGCCACATGGTACCTTGTTTACCTTCTATAAGGGACAGGTAGGAATTAACTACCAGACATGATCAAACTCGTGTGTACCATCAATCCAAGAACTGCAAGCAATGATGAAGGGAGCTTACCCAGTGTCTATAACTATGATCTACGGCTTGCAGCACAGCACACCTCAGCTGCATCACAAAGATGGACACTAAAAACTTAAGTTTAAAAGAGTCACCCTTTAAAATTCCCACTTATTTTTTCATTGAAGGAATGTGGGACAAGGAGCAACTAAGATTTGATGAAAATAGTATTTCTTTCTGTTGACACTTTTTTCTTTGCTGAAAGTGTGATGGGACAGGAGAACCCAGAAGAGAAGCTGTGATATTATATACAGTATGGAGATGAAGGAGGCTTTGACCAAGACTAATGCATCAGGACATCGCTATCATGTGTTTAATTAATGCTACTGACATCACATCTTTAAAAGCCACAGAGCATTGTCCCTTCATTTTAGCCTGCATATAGCTTAAATTGTCACCCTGAAGTAGTCAAAACTTGATCCAATTTTTGTTGTAGGACTCAGAGCTCGCTCTGGAGTTTCCATTTAGCATGAGCTGAGTTCTAGGTGGGTAAGAAAACCTTTCAAATTGCATTAAGGAAATTTCCCATGTCTCCTCCTTCGCTATAACTTCACTTGCCTCTGAAATATTGGAATTTACTCGTTGCCTGAGGCAAGATACAGGAACAAATGGACCACGGTCTAATTGAGTCTAATAAATCCTGTGTTCTTCAATAAAATATCATGCTTTTAGTCCCCCGCTGTTTCTCTGAAACCATGCTGTTCTTTTGAGAGCTTATCAGAAACCAGAAGTCTGAGGGGTTTGCATGCACAACAGAAATACCGTGTTTGCTGAAATACAACTTGGTGCTTTTCACTTACAAGCCTCAATGATTGACCTTGTATTCAATACTGAGCATAAAGTTATTGCAAGGAATTCCAGTAAATCACACGATATAGAAATGACATTGTTTTCACTATGATTCAAAGCTCTTCTTTTGTTGTGTTTTCTGTCCTAGCAGTGGGTTATGTGAAGAAGATTGAATGTTATTCTCTCCAGGGAATTGGTTTTAATTATGTGCTTCCTCCACAGCAGCTTTGTAACAGCAAGTTTCACAGTGTTTCACAATCTTTTGATGCATAGAACCTGCATGAGCCCAAGGTTTGGGATCTGCACTCACCTGCTTAGTTATCAGGATGACTTATGGTAAGATAATGGCAGCACCACAATTCATGGTAACTTGTCCAGTGGGAAACTCATCCTATAAGGCTGCTGATGAGAGAACCAGCTCAGACACTCTCTGTCACTAAGACCCAGAGAGGCCAAGTAAAACATTGGTGATGACACTGAATTATGAGCATTCAGTCTTTCCCAATCACTGCAAGGTCACTCTGGCAGGTGAATATTCTTCACATTTATGACTTAAGTTTGTTGGAGCAGCAACAAGGCATGCCTTGAGTGGATGTTAACAGCATTTTTACCTGTGCCAGAACAGATATTAGCAGTAGCGATGGAGAAAAGGGAACTAGATCAGCCTGAGGAGTTGTTACCATGCACTTGTTTCCAGCACCCCTGCTGCCTTGCAATGAAGGAGCATCCCCACTCTTTGCAGAGCAAAGCCAACCAGCTCTCTAAAGCCCCTCTGGTCCTGACAGACTGCTGATAGAGGTCGTATGAGCTGATGCAACATCTCACCAAGAGCACAAATATCTAGCTGTGGATTTTCTTCTTTGTGAGAGAAGCTGGCATTTATATTGTACTTCTCCGTTCTCGTCCACTGGGATGAAGCTCAAGAACAAATACCCTTCCTTGCTGCTAGAAAAATGCCACAGGATCTTTGTTCCTGATTGTAACCCCTCTACACGACAGCAGTGGAGCAGACTTTTTTGCTACACTGGTCCAAAAGCAGGTAAAAAACCCCATACTGTCAGGTGTATAGGAATGGGGACTAAATATAAACCAAGGCATTAATGGGAAATGGAGATAGAGAGGTAAACACCAGAAAATGGTACTGTTAATTCAGCCTTCAGGCTGTCTCCCTGCCTTAACTATCTTCACAGGAGAAGCTGGATGCTGCACAGCAGTATACACCATCAGTATTCACTTGGTGTGAATTCCCCTAGGCTGGATTTCCAAGGTATACTTATCCATAAACATCCCATAAATGTTATGCATTGTTATGTGTCTCCTAAAGCACAACCAGGACATTTCTTTCAGCACAGGCAAGGAAGAAGTCAGGGTTGTGAAGTTATCGGAGTGGCTCACCTGATGTACCTCTAACCATCGCCTCTGTCAATAATCACTGTGTGTTGCACTTAGTGCAATCTATACTAAAAACTTGCACTGGAGATGCTTTATCCTTTAGATGTCTCAAATTCTCCAAGTCCTTGTAAAAAGAAATGATATTTTCAGGCTTTCACAGATTAGAGCGAAATCCAGGCTATCCATGCTAATTTAAACAGTTAAGGAACAACTTAGGTGGCAGGCACAGACCTTGTGTCCATTGCAAAACTAACTCTGGTTCACTACATCTTTTACTGGAGATTAAACATAGGATCAGTGAGGCCAGGCTACTCCTGTATCCAGCTTTTAGCCACAATGTGCATTCATGGTGGTGGAAGGTCTTATACAATCAGAGACAACTGCATAAGCATGCAGAACTACTGCAGGGCACACCACCAGAGCAAAAGTTGCTGCTTAACTTGATGCCCAATGCAGAGGCATCCCATATAGCTCAGCAGAATCAGCTAGGGCTGGCCACCTTCTTCATTTTTTTTTTAGCTCCATCCATTCTTCATCCAAAATTCAATTCCATCAAGCACGCTTTGCAAAAATGGCTCCCATTTATTCTGCTAAAATTTGGCTGCACCCATTAAAAGTCTTTACTTTGTCCTGTCGTTGAAGAAAACTTCTCTGTTTGCTTTATAATGTTATGCCAGGAGATAAAACTTTCCCAATGTCAGATTTTACAGAGAGCAGGCAAAAATACCTCTTTCTCATGCACCACCTATTTTATAAGTTCAGGCAGACTTTGAATACTAAAAATGAGGTTTTTGGAATCGGAGCTGCCAAAAACAGTGTGTTTATACACTGACAAGTGACAAGATGAAGTTAATGAACCCAAAGTGAAGTTTTGATCCATCACACTAATAACAGCAGCATAATTCTTTACATTTGTCAAATGCCTCCATTACTGTAACATCTCGCAGTCATTAGTGCGTTCAGCTCAGCTGCCTCAGGAAAAATATCCTCCCTTTCATCTATTACTATTTGAGAGACAAGGAAGTTAAAGAACTTGTCAAAAGCCACCCAGGGCTTTTGCGCTGTAGCTGGGAGCTAAATCCAGAAATCCCAGTTCTCAGGTTAGTACTTTAAGCATAAGACAAAACCCCGTTAACATACAAAAGATGCAATCTGAACATATCAAGATGCTGTGGTGGTCTTCTTTCTACCATATAACGTGGGTACTAAGACCAAGCTGGAAATACGTGTCTGTGGAAGCATGCCTATGCTTGAGTATCCAAGAAGAGCCAAGGGACAGAAACAAAGGTGTTGCTTGACTGTTTTTCTATAACCTTTTAAAGGCTATAAAAGAAGAAATACTGATGGTGCCATGTTCAGTGGGATTCAGCTATAGGAGAAGCCATGTTTATTTAGGCTTCTGTATGTTGTTATCAACATAAAATCGTAGAATAGTTGGGGCTGGGAAAGACCTTAAGACCATCCAGTTCCAACACCCTGCTATAGGCAAGGATACCTCACACTAGACCATGTCACCCAAGGCTCTCTCCAACCTGGCCTTGAACACTGCCAGAGATGGCGCAGCATTTCTGGGCAGCCATGGAACCACTTCTTTGGGCAGTCTGTGTCAGCTTCTCATCACCCTCACAGTAAAGAACTTCTTCTTTATATCTAACGTGAACTTCCCCTGTTTCAGTTTGAACCCATCACCCCTTGTCCTATCACTTCAGTCCCTGATGAAGAGTCCCTCTCCAGCATCCCTGTAGCCCCTTTCAGGAACTGGAAGCTGCTTTGAGGTCTCCATGCGGCTTCTTTTCTCCAGGCTGAACAGCCCCAATGTTCTCAGTCTATCTCCATACGGGAGGTGCTCCAGTCCCTGATCATCCTCGTGGCCTTGTGACTTGCTCCAACAGCTCCATGTCCTTCTTATGTTGAGGAAACAAGAACATGCAGGCATCCAAGCTCTGTTCAATAGTGACTTGATCAATGCAGTCAGAGAATCCAGTTCAGTTCACCTTGTAACAGGCATCACAGATAAGATCCAGTTGCCTAAACATGGGTATCTGGTGGCATTTGTGACATCCTCAGATGTCTCTGATGGACAAATCAAGCCTGCTGACTTCATTGATCAGCTCTTCACTCTATTGTGAGCTCAGATACCAATGCACATGTAGAAAGCTAATCATTACACCTGCATTTAAGTATTTCTGCCTTGACCTGACAACCACTTTTTGGCGCACTTTGCTGTAGTTCAGGGAGGGCTGTTCGTTAGAAATAAGTTGTCAAGTAAGTGATTTTATTTCCCTCTTCTCAAAGAATTCTATTATGTTCCCTTGCAGATATATGTTGGCAATGTGGTTCATGGAGCTGCTCTGCCTCTTTTCTGTGAATTAAGCAAATACTTGCACAGGCAACAGCAAACAGCCCAAGAGTCCGTCTGATGCCCAGATGGTTTCTTGCATTTACAGTGTGAAGGTGACCTATTTCTGCCCAATTTGCAATAGCAAATATCTGGCCATTTTTTAATTTACCATTCAGAGGTTATTATCTAATGGTCACCTTCACAGCAAATCTGCAAGGAAGCTTAAATTCATGCACCTGGATCAACAGTAAGAGACATAAGTTAATGCTGTCATGAAGGCAGATGAATCGTATGTCTATTGCCCTTCGCACTTCTAAGATGTGTCAGAAAATGGTAGGCATAACTTCGGACCCCAACTCATGCTTCTCTGGAATGGAAACAAAATAATTGGCCAAAGTTATGGTTTTTTGGTTGCATTTTCAGGGTTGTATGTTAACAGGGTCCTCAATTATATGTTGATGCATACACTGGGTGACACAAGACCCAATTGGAGCACTGTGTACAGTTCTGATGTCCTCAACATAAGTAGGACATGGAGCTGTTGGAGCAAGTCCAGAGGAGGCCACGAGGATCATCAAGGGCTGGAGCAGCTCCCATATGGATAGGCTGAGAACATAGGGGCTGTTGAGCCTGGAGAAGAGAAGCTGCGTGGAGACCTCAGAGCAGCTTCCAGTGTCTGAAGGGGGCTACAAGG
>WYDI02037608.1:0-39821 GCA_009867235.2 Psittacus erithacus | reverse complement strand
GAGCTCCAGAGCCCCTAACCACCTCTCCCAGGGCTCTGTAGTCCTTCTTTATGTTCTCCAGGCTACTGCTGTCTATAGCACTAGCACCCACATGGATCACTAGTCAATGGGATTTACTAGAGCAGGCAGCCTGTCTGCAACAACCCTGATCCGTGCCCCTGGCAGGCAACACACCTCCCTTGAGACTGGGTCAGGCTGACAGATGGGTGCCTCTGTGCCTTTCAGAGTCCCCTACTACTATGACCCACCGCTTTTTCCTGGCACCAGTAGAGATCTTCTTTAGCAGTGCATCAGCCGGTTGTTTCTGGTGTGAGGGTGTTTCCCCATCAGTCGCCTGCAGGACAGCAAAGCGGTTCTAGGTGGGGACAACAGATTTAGGAGGAAGCCCCTTCCTTGCTTTTAACTGTTCTCTTCTTCCTTTTTTTGTTGGTTTTTGTTTGTTTTTTTGGTTTTTGGGGTTTTTTTTGTTGCTGTCTCCAATCTTCCTGGGTTAGCGGCCTCCTTCTTCCTTCCATGAGCTACAGTGCACGCTTGAGGCCTCTGCACAGTTTGGGCCTGGAGCAAGCAGCGCTGCTCCCTCTCAGGTCCCTGACATCTTTCAGCCTATTGACAGCGTCCCGCAGCTCAGCCCCTGCTGCAGGAGGGCCTCCACCAGGCAGCACCGAGCGCAGCCCTGCCCATTGCGCACCCCCGCCTCAGGAGACCCGCGCAGGCACTCTCTGCACTCCGAGCTCTGCGCTGCAGCCTCCGCTCTCATCGGCTCGGTCTGGGTGCCTACGCTGCCACCGCCGGGGCAGCCTGAGCAGAGCTCCCAGGCCGGGTCCTGCTCATACGGCGAGGACTCACCGTCCCGCGCAAACTAACGGCAGCGCAAACTGCCTCGAACCCGCCCTGGTCGCCGCGCTCCCTGGGGCGGGTTTTACCCAGCCAGGGCCGGTGCCGCTCCTCCTGGCTCCGCCCCCTGTGAGTCCCTGCCGCGTCAGCCGAGCTGCCGGCTCCTGGGCAAGTCCCGTCGAGGGCTGGGGGCTCCCTCGGTGGCTTTCGCCGCTCTGAGTTGAGGCTCCTGGACGCTGAGCTTCCCCCTCTCAGATGTTGAAGGCGTCCTCTCTCGAGCTGCTCACCTCAGCAATTCTTGGTATTCTCAGCATATTCTTATGGTATGGAGTATCTCTTTGGCTGTTTGGGTCAGCTGTCCTGGCTGTGCTCCCTCCCAGCTTCTTGTGCAGCTCCTGGTTGGTAGAGGACGGGAAACTGGAAAGTCTTTGATTTAGAATAAGCATTACTTAGCAACAACTAAAACATTGGTGTGTCATCAGCATTATCCTCAGACTAAATCAAAAGCGCAGCTCTGTACCAGCTATTGGAAGAAAATCAACTCTATCGCAGCCAAAATGCGGACGCAGCCTCAGCTGCAGCATACATGATTGTGGACTTCAAACTCTCAGTTAAATCTTGTTTCCTCCTTGGTGTTCCAGAGTCTTCTCAGTGTCATGGAAGCACCAATACAGAATATTTTGTTAAAGTGAAAGTCTATAGAATCACAAAAGTCAAGCTTCTCTAAGCACAAGCATAAAACTGGTAACAGCATAGACAAAACTGAAGAAATGCAGAGTTCATCCATAGAACTTTGTTTTCTATTTCTGTCAAATGTAGCGATTAATGTTTTTCTTCAGATGACTTATCTTTTACTTTCCTTTCAGTATTATTGCCAACATTTTAATTATAATTTTTCACAACTTAAGAATCCAATGTTTGTCATCTCTGTGGTTCACACGGTGCCACACACTCAAGAGCAACTGTGTATGTTCATGTTTCAGAGCAGTGTTGATCTGATTTACTGACAGTAGTGAGCTCAAGTACTATTCATGGCAACTAGTTATGCTCTCTTAAGTAGAATATCTTCTTGCTAGGGTAAATAACCTAAGGCCAGGCTCTGTGCTACAATAGTAAGCCTCTTAAACTGAGCTTAAGGTTCCCTTAGCTGTGTTTCAGTGTGAACTTCAAACCCAGTACAAGCCGGAATTGCAGCTCAATGAAGACAAGCCTCCCCTTGTCTGGGTTTCTTGTTCTCATGCTTGAGCTGTTTCCCATGTGCCCATACAAGCGTGTATGTGACTGTGTGGTAAGCCAAAGGGGGGAACTGATCGATCCATCTGAAAATTAATCTAGTATGAGAAAGAAAAAGATTTTTCTAGATCATTTCCCTAGTCTAGTTCACTGTGAAGATATGCAAAAGCTTTGTTGACCGAAGAGAAGGATGGAAAGTGGCATAACCACAGAGCACTTTTAACATCCAGTGACTGTCATACGGACTTAGGAGTATAGATGACAGAAACTATTTCCAGATTTTTTGTCTGGTTCTTTAGAAAGAGCCAAATTTGTTCAGTTTTTCCTCCCCTCTTAAACTCAGCCAGACAAGTGTTTAAGGGAAGGTCGTGGAAGCTAACACTTCTGTTCCCAGACCTTTTGAAGACATTTGCTTAGCCCTGTGCCCGCTGGCTGAAAGGGTAAGGCCATTTCCCTGGGCTCCTTGTTAACTATTTGGCTTTTTAAAAAATCAGGCAGAAGGCTGTCACTTTGAACACACAAAATCAGAAGCACACAGTGCTACTTGGCACTCAGAAAAGGTAACAGCATATTTGCTGTAGTCATAGCCATGCTGAGACAGAAGGAATTGGAATCCGTGTCTCTCAAAAGCCCTGGACTGCAGCTGGATACAATTCCCACCTCCCATAGTGTCTCTGAATTTGTCACCATGTCTAAGAGAAGATAGAATTGACAGAAAACTGATATGAGTCTGTCTATCAGAAGAGATATAAAAACAAGCTCCTACCTATCTCCCTATCTATCTATGACAGAGATATGGCTCCTGGCTTTTTGTATGTCAAGTACTTTATGAAAGCAATTATGTCACAAGTACAACTCTGGCTTTGCTGAATGAATCTGTCAAGAGAGAACAGACTGCCTGGAGTGTTTTGCACACAGTTCTTGGCACTAAAAGAGAAGAATACTTGGGGGGGAGGGGAGAAAAAGAGGGGAGGAATTATATTTTTTTAAGGCAGTTTACTGAAATGCGGATGTGATACTTGAAATCCAGATATCTGCATTGTGTGGCTTGCCATTTGAATCTCCTGTTCCATTAAGCATTGATCTACTCATTTCATTCTTAAAGGGAAGGCCATGTTTTGATATCAATCTGCAACCAGAAGTTATTTTAAAACTTTGTGCTGTGTATCTTAACTGGATTGCAGAAAGGAGAAGAAGTCAGAAACTTGAAACATTACTGGTACACATCTTGGCCAGACCAGAAGACACCAGATCAAGCCCCTCCTCTGTTACAGCTAGTACTGGAAGTGGAAGAGGCCATGCAGAGTGCAGAAGAGAATAATGCACCAGTGATTGTTCACTGCAGGTAAATAAATATTGTGTCTGATTTCTAAGGGCTTCTTCATATACAGTAGCATAGTGCAGATACTGTCATATTGGCCATCAGTCAGACATGGGAGATCTTGCCCAACTGCTTCTCTGAAATGCTTGGAACTTCTAAATTTCATGACAGTAATTTTCTGTTCCTAAGTGTTGCATTCAGATACAGCCTGAGCTGAACACAGAAGCTGGTGGTGGCTTAGTTACCTGTAAGAAAAGTCTTGTTTCATTTGCTTTACTAGTAATATATACCTTTAATGATCTGAAAAGGGCCAGGTTAACAAAGATTAACATGCTGTGAGTGAAATTGAGTTGGGAGACACATGCAAGCAGAAAAATGAGAGCATTCAACTTTAAGCCTCAAAACCCCATTTTGTCGATTCCTTCTTTTATTTTAAAAAATCCTTATTAGGCCGAAGACAATAATTTAAGTTTAATACATAAAATGAAATAGTGGCAAAGCTGATTGCAGCAAGTACTAATCAACCAACAGGAAATGTATGCAGCTGATAGAAAAACTGAAGTATCTGTGAAAAGCCCCTGGCAAAGATGATAACTTTTTATGTAAAAAAAGCAAAATCTTTACAGTTGCTTGAAGCCTGATGATAAAATTGTAATTATCAATCATAAAGCAGGAAAAAAAGCATGAAGATAGATACTTCTGTCTTCAGAAAGAAGTAGGAGGATGTACTTATCATGTGTAGACATGATTGTACATTCTTTTGTACTGCTAACTAAGGATCATGTGAAACAACTGCTAACCACTATTAAATAAGCTATAGTGGATGATTTAAAAATTTGGCCACACACTCTAAGCTATTGAAGTTTAGTATAGCTGAATTCTAGTTCTTAAAAAATTGGAGAAGTTCCAAAGGTCTAAAAGCAAGTCCTGTTTTGCAAGTGTTTGGAAAGGTTAAATATGATAACTTGAAAACTACAAGCCAGTTCTCAAAATAATTCTTCCAGGTAAGTAGCGGAAAGCCTGATGAGTAATGCAGTAATCTCACCAGGGTAATTTTCCGTAATTTCAATGACATACATTTTGCCAAATTTATCTTTGTGATTTTTTGTAAGGATTTTTACTTAGTTTTGCGTAATATTCTCTAGGAAATGGCAGGTGGTTGCTATCCAAAAGCCACAGTAAATGGGGTATTATCATACGCTGGAAATGTTTTTAAAGAGAGTCTTGGCATAAATGGTTGGTAGCCCGGTGTCATCAAAGATCCACCTATAAGCTAATATGGAGTAATCGCTAGTAAAATGTTCGTATGATGCCACATGTCCAGTTTTTCTGCCTGTTTTTTAAAACAGATTTTGACAAATTGGGGAGAGAAAAATAAGAAATGGTTTGTAAGAAGGTCCCCTTTGTCCTTGGATATCTGTGACTCTCTAAGAGCTCCTTGAAGTATTATGGTATTTGCTGCAGGTAAAGATTCTGGTCACCATGTCACTCTTGCTTTGCATACTTGTTGTGTCCTCTTGTATAGTGTCATCCCCATGACACAGTAGTAATTTGGGGGGAAATGGGGCATTTTTATTTGAAGTAATTACTAAGAGACATGGTGATAGGATTATAAAGTATTATATGTGATAAGTGTGGACCAAAGCCTTTTCAGATTATTCCAGTTGCAATCACTTTTATCTGAAGAAGGAATTTAATACACTGCCTCTATTTGAGAGTGGTATATGCAGCAAGCCATTAGCCAAGGCCCATGTTACACTGAGTACCATAGCTCTTTTGACCTTTGTGGGAGATCCTCAGAAGAACATAATCGCTGTGGTTGAGGCCTTCAGTGATGTAACGTGATGCGCCTTAAAGAAAAAAGATACAAACCTAAACATGAAGCTATTCTTAAAAGCAGCTTCATGTTAGAAGCAGGCTAGTAGTCCTGTTGAAGCTTCTGGGGTAATGTGCCACTCTTGGGCAGTCTTAGAGGGATTATGACTTTATCTCAGCCACTGAGAGACCTGCAGCTTGTCCTAGGACAAGTGCTTTGTCAGTGCTGTTTGCTTTATCTAAAAAACTGGTGGTGTTCCCTCTCGCTGCAAAACACGCTGAGGTCTATGGATAGGAAACAGTATGCAAGAGCTGTGTGCTGTGACCTGTTTGGTTATGGCATCAAATAGAAGATACTTTTTCTCTTTTTTTTTTTTTTTTCCCCCTCCTTTTTAACCACTGATGAAAATGCACATGCAGCAGAGTTCCCTGAAATGTTTGAAGTTATAATTAACAAACTAGAAGTAGCAAAGAGTCAGTTCATGAGGTAGAGAGAGCTTCAGGGACAAAAATTTTAAGACACGTAGGTGCCTCCATCACAATTATTTGGAGACCTAGATGAGTTCTTAATAATACCGTCTCCCAAACTTGCATTGAATTGCCTTGATCATTCTGCACTAGAAATTAAAATGATTCCAATGTAGCTGTTTTCCCAACAAGCATAAACTCAGAGTAAAAAAACTGTTTATACAGCCAAAAAAACAGTATTAGGACTTTGCAAGTAGCAGCTAACTGCAAACTCCGTTATTCCTTGTAGACTTGTTGCCAGTGTTTTTGTATTACGACTTTAGCACAGTTTAAATGGAAGCAGAATTTCTTGCAGTTGTGTCAAGTAATTATTCCTGAGTATGCTCACTTAATTATTCAACATATATGAAGATCTTCCAGCTTTAGCTGCTGTTTTTTTATTAGGTGGTAAGAAGAATTCACAGTTTCAATAGCACTGTGCCTTTGAGAATAAAATCAATTTTGGTCGTTAAGCAAGGGCTGAATCAGTATAAAGAAAGGTGCTCAAGAAAGACAGAAATTTCTTTAATGGTAAATTTGTTGTATCCTTCACTAATTCAGAGAATTGTAGATCTGATTGGCAAATGTCTTCACATTTGCCATAGTGCTGTTAGCTCTAATTATTTAAGCAAGGGCTGTTGGCTTGGTTTTTGTTTGTTTTTGTTTTTGTTTTTTTTACTGTACATGTGAATGCAAATAGCTTTCAAAGAAGCTATTAGGATTAAGAATCTTAAAACAAGGGTTATCTTCAAAGCAAGATTTGCCCTCAAACTAAGTCTAACTAAGAAATACTGTTTAACTGCTTGTTTACAGTGGTTCAGTGACAGGTTCAATGACATATTGGGTCAAATGGTACCCGTTAATATTCCATTTTTAGCACCGTATGTGCGATGTTCACTCTTTTGCTGTAAGTGGCTCATGCGTTATTCTGTTCTGCCGTTGAAGTTAGTATCTTTTCCTAGTTACGGGTTTATATTTGCAAGCACCCTGGCAAAGGCTGGTGGGAGGAAAGGGATGATGGGGTTTGATTGCTGGTTTAATGGCGCTCATTAAACTACAAAGTTCCAAAGCCATTCTAACATCTCCACTGCCTCTCTCTGCTTTTCCTTACCTTAGTGCAGGCATCGGGAGGACTGGCTGCTTTATTGCAACTAGTGTCTGCTGTAAACAGCTGAAGAGCGAGGGCATAGTTGACATATTGCGAACAGCCTGCCAGTTACGGTTAGACAGGTAAGAAAGCCTGTTTTCTTTCCAGAAAAGTAAAAAGAAAAATGGTAATCTTTCCCTTTACTGAAGTAGAAACAAGTGGGAAGAGGGGAGGAACAAATGTAAATGGAGGCCAAGAGAGAAAACATCAAAGGATATTTTCATGTTCTAAACAATTCTGACTTGTAATCTTTGTCTATTTTATGAGCAGTAAGCCTTAATGAATAGCCGCAGAAGTGAGAAGTGGCATCAAAATCAACATAGCTGCACAGCTCGGTGCACAAGGGATGATCATTCACCAGCTGAGGAATTGGCCCCATGTTCTTGCAAAAGCAAAGGCTCAAAGGTCTTCTGTACTTATGTTCAGAGCCACAGATCAGCATTTTGCCCCCAGGGAGAGTAAAGAAAACTGGCCTTGTATACATGGAGCTGTGAGCACTGTTGAGAGGGCATGACTGCTTGGGACATTGCAGGGAGAGGAAGAGTATGGACAGCCTGGAGTGTTTGCATGCATATGAAAGAAGCTGTGAAATTCTCCAGAAATTCAGTGGTTTACAATTAAGCATTTTGTAGCACACCACCTTGAGTTTGATTATAAAGTAAACAGACTTGAGTTTTGTACCAGAGATGTTATTTTTCCTCTCCCACTGATTTCAAGTGCCATCAAAACATGTCTTAGTGCTCTCTCTAATGATAATGATAAATGTAGTTGGAGGATGTCACGAAAAATGCACCAGAGATTTCTCTGAGCAGGAAAAAAAAAATTCTCAACCCCACGCTGAACTTTATTTCAGAGGAGAAATTATGCTCAGTGGGAGGCAGAAAATGAAATTCTTGCTGCCCTGCTGAGGCTCTGATAGACAGGGACCTACAGAGGCTTGGGGGTTTGGCTCTTTCAGTGGATTTCAGGACAGACAAGGAAAGGCTTCTTGAGAAGAATACCAGAGTATGAATACTGAGTGCTGATTATCCATGACCCAGTGAAATATTTGGCTGGATCTGAAATATCTGTGTATCTGTGATTAATGTTGCAGAGAAAAAATAGCCATACAAATAAAGGTTGACAACACATGCCTACAAATGTGCGTGATACAGAGGACCAATTAAAAATACTAGCTTCGCGGGGTGAGGGGAACTGGCAATCATTTGCGGAGGCTGAAGAAGGAAGATCATACTTTAAAGAATGACATGGAAGGAAAGAAGGACTACAGGGACCTCTGTAGCTGCCATGCACTTCTTAGGAGTGGGGTGGGATAGGAAAAAGCCATTTGAATGTCATGAGGAAAAATACTGCAGATGGAAAACAGTCAAATCACCATCCTTGCTACAGAAGAGCATGGTTTCTTCAACATCTGGAAAATGGGCCTTGTAATTTCTTGGCAGTCATGCTGCCATCCACTGTCATTTCACTAAACCCCCACAAAAGCTTTGGGTGACTTCAGAAGCAACATGAAAGGACAAGACAGTATCCAAGCAGCTACAGGGAGAAAGACCCACTCTGTCTCATCCTCTTGTTTTGTGGTTACTAGCTAGAGAAAATAGGGTGAGTGGGAAGGAGTCGCTAAGGACTTAGGGAAAGAGGGCTGGGTGTAGACCAGAGCAGATATATAAAGGAATGCACCTCACTGCTTCACAGGAGTAGTGGAGTTGACATTAGCCCTGAGAACCTCCTTTGAGGTTGGTGTGAGGGTGAAGATCCCTTGGAAAACTTTTGTGCACTGGGCTTTGGACCAGTGTCCAGCAGTTTGTCCTAAAATAACTCAGTATTGACTAAGGAGAGGAAGTGATCTTTCCTGCATCCTTCCCACAGTGCTGAGAGACATTTGCTGTCATTTCTCACGATGCAACTCAGATTTGAAAGGTTTCTGTGGCAAGTAGGAGTGAAAATGTAATTTCTCTTTTCTGTGCCAAAGCCTGGACAGCAGGCATGCATCATGATGTGCATGTGTGTGGGAAGGGGAGGAAGCTACCACATAGCAGGAAACCACATAAAAAGGAAAATAATTTCTAGCGGCCACCCTGGTGCTTCTGCTGCTACAACTTCAGGGTGCAACCCCACTGTTAATGGAATTGCATGGAAAGTAATTGCCAGATATGACTAACGTTCCTTGTGTGTCATGGACTGACATAAATATATTTCAGTGCTGTGTGCAACACAGAAGGGCTCAGAAACAGCTTGACTGTCAGCTTGTATTAAGTAGAGGAGATGGGAAGGAGATACTTAGCTAGGAAATAGTTTCTTTTGAAACACTGTGTGTTTTCCACCTTTGCTTGTTGATGAGAGGTTGGTGCATGGGTTCCTGCCATCCCCTGCTCATTGTCAAGTGTTACTTCAAGCAGCCACTTAACAAAATAACTTCGAAAGGCTGAAGGATGAGGTTGACTTGCCCACTCATCTGCACCTTACGGGTATGGTTATTGTGTGACCCACAATTCACAGGTGAAGCTGAACCCTATGGAAAAGGGTAGTCCCTAGGGAGGGTGCTAGCAGTCTGCTATCCATCTGGCCCAAAGGAAGCAACTTTTCATTCATTTCCTGTGGTGAAGGTTTCTGATGGAATGCGCCACGTATGTTTTCCCTCAGACTGACACAGTCTGGTTGGCTTTGGTCACCCATGGATTCCCATGTTTCTCAATCCTACTTGTTTCAGCCTCCTTTTGGCATTGTGTTCTTGGCGTCTGTGCACCAGCACCAATGCTGGCACAATGCTACATATATCTGTGAATTTGAATCATGGGGTTTAATTATTATAGGTTACCAAGAGCTCTTATCACTGTTGCTGAGGTACTCTTAGCAGAATTTTAAATGTTAGTAGAATCTGCTTTTAGTTCTTTTTGTTCATTTCTGTCTCCCGTTGTAGTACTCATGTTGATTAACACGCCACTTGCAAATATACAGAGGCTAATGATATGGAAAAGCAGACTATTCTGCTTGCATTTTCTTTCATGTTTGCGGTTTTAAAGAGAACAGCAAAAGCTGAATTAAAAGCTGAACCAAAACAGATTTCTGTGCTGGGATCTTACCAATCAAGGTGTGCATAGCAGTCAACTCAGTTACAAATCTGAGTGTCTTTCATTAAAGTTCTGTTGTCTGTTCTAAAGCCTGCTGTCCATCCCCTAGTTCCCTGGTGAGCTTGCCAAATGAACAGTGGGGGATGGCATGGAGGGAAGAACCCTCATTCCAGAATGCGAAAATTTTATGATATGTCAGTTGTCTCAGCTGGCCTGGTGTGGCCTGGCCCTCTGTGGTCCTGAATTCAGTCCTTAATGCAGCTGTGAAATCTTGGATAAACTACTTGCTCTCTTTATTCCCCCTGTTCCCATCTATCTGTCTAGAGCATAGGGGTGGGGATTGCTTTGCATGGTGTTTAAGATGGTGCTTGGACTGTAGGTGCTCCAGTGATATGAATGTAAATGACAATGGTGTTGCCTTGCTGGATGAGGGCCTCTGCAAAGAAAAATGAAGGTAAAGCCCATTCCTGTTCTGACTACCTTCTGTTCCTTGGTTAGCAGAGACTTTCAAAATGGAGCTGGAGGTCAGCCTGTAAGCTGATTGCAGTCAATGAATGGGCACTTCTCACTTATTTCAGGAATCTTTGGAAGAGACCTTTTGTGTGTAACAAGCTTCATTTTAGCTGTGCCACTTCCTCATATGTTTGCATGTAATAAGGCTACTGTTTCCCTCCCCTTTTTTTTCTTTCCTTTTCAGGGGAGGAATGATCCAGACTTGTGAACAGTATCAATTTGTCCATCATGTCATGAGCTTGTATGGAAAACAGCTTTCTAGAGCTGCAGAAGAATAAATGTTCATGATATTCCTAAAAACCAAGAGAAGTTTTGACTACATTCAGATATATTTCAGATCTGATAAGAGACACATGGTAACCTGGCTATCTTAGCTGGAAAAATATATTATTTTACTTTGATATTGCTTTTATGCTCTTGTTTGCATTGACATTTAAGAGCTGAGGTACGCCTTGTCTTAAACATATGTGACAGGACATAATCTTCACCAAAAAAAGGCTTATTTATACTGTAAATAAGAATAGTAGCTTCATTTATTACAAAAGCAAGAAAAAAAATCAGAAAAAAAATCCACTGTCTTCAGTTTGCTGTTTTTAAGAGATCATTGCTAATATATTCAAATACAATGTGGAACTTTTTGAATTGTCATGCTGAAATGTGGCGTGTATTGACTAAGCTTGAAAGTAACTTTTTGCCTATTTCTGATTGTTTTTACATATAAAATTACCAAATACTGTGTATATCGTAAACCTTCTGAGCCTCTGCATTGAAAGGTTCAAGTAGAGTCACATTGAAATGATGTTTCACACATCATCTTTGCTTGTTTATTTTTTCTAAAGCAGTCCACCACCAGTGTTATCAGAACTAAGGGGAAGAGGGGGGGAATATTTCAGTGATATGAGTCAAATTCTTACCTCTGGATCTTACCAGCAATGTGCCCCAGTATCATGACAGCTGGGTGAATCTGAGGAGCATGGTAGAAGTTAATCTGAAGAGAAATTCTTCATGCTTTACCTTTTCTTTGTCAATATTTCGGCATCTCGTTCAGCCACCAGATTTGATTTTTGCAAATAGTTTCTCTTTTTACGTAGTCAGATGACAATCCCAATACAATTTCCTCTGAAATTTGAGGTTTAAAATCAGGTGAGGAATTTTCTGAGTTAAATTAATCTTTGTTAAAAATGTAATAAAATCACTTGTATTATATGAAATTGAAATAGTTTCAAAACTTTGAGGGTGATCAGGTGCCCAGTGCTCACTTAAATTAATGCAAATCCTATAGGGCGCTTTAAAAAAAATCATTGTGAATGTGTTGGCTGCTTTCTGATAAATTTGCCCTTAAACCAAATTCAATCATTAGCCCATTCTAATAACTAGTCCAGGCAGCAGTGTTTCCTTTTCAATAATACAGACTGCTGCCCATGCTTTTCTTTTTAGACCTCGATCAGGCTATAAAGACTTCAGTTTGTGTTTTTTGCCTAGAGATAAGCACATGTTTAAGTGCTTTATTGAACACAGGAAAATGGAGGTACACAGGACCCTTAACATGAAAGATGAGTGGTTCGTGAATAGACGCTATGATGATCTACTAAAAATATTTCTGCTTCTCTTTATTTGTAACAATAACCAAAACCCACTGCTTTTATTAGTGGAGGAGATTCTGAGAATTTACTGCACTTCCTAATCAAGAGAAGGTAAAGCAGGTCTCAGAACAATAAGGGCTGATCCTGCTCCCACTGAGATTTTGCCATTGACGTCAATAGGCGCAGGGTAGGGCCTGAAACGTTATGCCTACAACTTCGTCACTGTGGGGAAAGTTTCCCAGTATTTCAGTACACATCTTTGTGTTTATTCTATATCCATGAACCTGTAAAAATCCTGTCAGCAGGGTTTGCATGAATGTGTGGCAAAATGTGTTATCTTTAAACCACTTGATTTTATTGCTGTATTTAAAATATTTCCTTCAGTGAGAAGCTAGCAGGAAGAACTGGCATTCTTTTTAAAAATACTGGTGGTACTCATTAAATAGAGCAATAAACTTAAGCTTTTGAGCATAACATGACTGTTAGTTTTATGTAAACCTTGCTAGCTGTATTCTTCCCACTGCTACTGATTCTTTCAAAGGGATAACACTGTTCCATCTAAGTACTCCTTAGGAATAAAAGAGGCACCACTGATGTTCTGAATAACATTGTAAGTGGAATTCCCTATAAATGTTTTCAGCTGTTCAGTGCCCTTCAGTGTCATAACTCAGTGAATAAAATTACTTGTTCTGTCATCAGCTTCCTGTGCATCTGCTAAATCATGGTTTTTGATGATTGATAGGAGTGTGCACATAGGAGTGAAGTTCTATGTATAAGTTGCCTCCTGTACAAGGAGTCATTCTAGCAGTGAATTGCTTTATGGCAAACAAAGTATAAAGGGCTCTAAGATACTAACTTTTAGAGGTCCTTGGACAGATGTTCAGCAGGTATTACTTGGCAATACTTCACTGATTTTAGTAGAAGTGAACAATTTATGCCGATGAAGGAAATCTAACCTGTTCTCCACTCCTGTTCTACATATGTGGAATGTCCTGAGCAAGTATCCATTGATAAAATCAGGCTGCTTTGCTTTCATTCACTAGTATAAAGCAAGTGTCAGCCTAGTTGCACAGTCTGGTTATGAGGGCTGCACTGCTGCCATCTCACACCAGGCAAGAGCATGCCACTTGTTCAGGATCAAAATATTGAAATGCCTTGTTATTTTGTCTGACAGATTTGGAGCTAATCCTCCTATTTACTCTTCAGCCTTACTGTAATTAATGTGTTTCTCTCTCTTTTTTTTTTTTTTTTTAATAGAATTTGGGGTCTGAGATTATCAGAAAGGAGCTGTGGCCATGCAGAAGCACCTAAGATGAGTGGGGCTACTGCTTTTGTAGTCAATAGGTTTGAAACTGAGCTGGCAATAGGAATTAAGTGAAGCTATGTGTCTTATTAGACTTCTCTTTTTACTGGGCACTCTCTCCCTGTTAAAAGAAAATTCCTGTCACATTTTCTTCACTCTCTTCAGCTCAATGCCTAGGTGTCTTTGTACTGGAGACTACAGCATTAATGCCTGCAAAGTTGTTTCCCAGAGGGCTGAATTCCTCTCTCCATGTAGGTTAGCATATAACAAAACTTGAGATGATTTTATTTAGAATCAGCTGTGATGTCATCTATTTCATAAGCTTTTTCATACTTTGTTAACAGGACAAAGCCTAGCTCAGTGCCTCACTTGTTTACTGGTCTGTTGGTCATTGGCCATCGCACTTAAGCAGTGTTACCCTGTTTATGCTTCTGTCATGGAAACAGACTAATGATACACTCTGCTCTTTTGTAGGTTCTCTGAGATCAGCAGATATGCAGTTATGTAAGAACAAAAACTAAGATTGCACTTGAGAGTAACAGCTGTCCCCAGGTAAAGCTGAAGGATCCTTCATGTCTCTGAAGGATGAAGTTAAAGATGACTTAGTCAAATTATTCTGAAACTACCTAGCAGTCATATTTACTTGCAAGAGTTTCAGAAGTAGCTAACAATTCTGCATGTTTCCACTACAATTAGTCTACTTTGGAAAATCTTAACCTGTGAACTTGCAGTCGCAAAAGAGCTTGAGACTGAAGAGATCACTAAAGGGGACCTACTGTCTTTGCAGTGGAGAAACCATATAGCTTGCACACATGTGGTCTTAGAAAGTGTATACATGTTAATTGGTGAGTTTAGCAGGTTTTAGAAGTGGACCTGCACTATTATTTTTTTATATGTTATTTCCTGGAAACCATTTTAAACGAAGCGAAATGGTAAATCTACAGTTTGTTAGCCATAACTATGTTTATCTCTATGCTTGACATGAAATGTGTGTTACGCATTTGCTAGAGAGAAAAAAAATAATGCTTTGAGATACACTGGGGATAACCTTGTTTCTTCTGCCAAGTCTGTAGATGTATATTTGCTGAAGTCTGTGAGTGTGACTATCAACTCAGGATAATGTAGGGCAGCTCAGGAGTCCTGCAAGAAAATAGCTCCATTGAAAAGCACAGAAGAAATACGTGAGTGAATGCAGCTTTTTGAGTAAGGAACAGGCAGAGAGAACTGCATGCTGTAGACAACACAACCATTGATTTCTAAGATCTCCAAGTGAATTTCAGATATTAACAAAAAGGTGAATTCCTTCTGCTTCAGGCAAGGAAAGAGAAGAGTCCACTCTCCTCTGAGTACTGATACAGACCAGAATCCAGCACCTGAATACAACCTATGCCACATTCTCATGGCATGGTGTGCAAGTCACAGAACAGGGTACAATTAACTTTGGTGCAGAAGACCTACCTAAGCTTGTGCACCATATAATTATCAGCAGAGCAGCAGTGCCAGGCTTATTCAGCTAATAGTAAAAATCAATGCAGGAAAATGCTGAATTATTTACTCAAAATTAAAAGCTATGTGGGCAACAGAGCTGGCCTTATGGCTCAGGGCATTTGAGAAGGTAAGGCTTAAGCAGCCAGTCAAAAGACTCAGGTACTGCAATTCCAGGCCCTTTCACTCCATGGGATCATACTACCCAGCCTTTGTTCCCTATTGCTTCTTCATCATTTAATCTGCATGTTGTTTCTTAGGCTTAAAATAAAGCTAAATAAGTCACTTTATTGCACCAGTTTTAGCCCAGAATGTTGATAGCGAGTGTTTTCCAGGGATCATATCTTCCCTTGAAGAGAGCCTGTCTTGCTAGATGCTATTCAGAGGGCTCAGCCTCTTCTGCTACTTTTAAATCTCAATACATCTCAGAAGTTTTGAGACAGAGAAGTCTGCAGTACTGTGCATCTTACTAGAGGCATTTATTCTTTGGGAAACAGTAGTGTTTGCTTGAGTCAAAATTTTCTTATTACGTCTGACCTTAACAACTCTAGTCCCAGTAGCAGCTGCAAGGTGTGTGCTTTCCTCTGAAAAGGCAAAAGAAGTACTTCTCTCCAGAGATTAGAGGGAAAAAATCCTGCATAGGTGCTTTTGCCCTTTCTTCTTTGCATGCTTGTTTGCCTCTGTAGTGGACGCAAGGAAGACTGTCAGGAATTCAGTCAGAACTAATAAGGCGCAACAGCACAACAGAAACCTCCTCATGTAAGTTAGCTTTGACTTCTGTGTCAGAAGGAAAACCAGATGTGATTGATTTCACTACATCCACTGTTGTCTTCTTGGTCTTTAGGCTGTTGTGAGGAATATGGGGAGCGAACATCCAAGCATCACAAAGGTCAGGGTAATGAAAAGGTCATTCAGAGTCACTCCTTCCCTTTTTGAGGTCTGTGTCTGGCAGTGTGGTCAGACTTAAGGTCCAAAATGAAAGATCATCTCATTCATATGCATTGTTTTTCCCCCACAGCGGGGTGTGTGCTTATAAGCACATGCCCACTCAACATGCCACAGTAGCTGGAGTAAGAAAGAAGCATGAGGGAAGATTCACAAGAACTGGGAAATGAACATGGAAAAGGACTGCCTGGGTTTTGAGTCAGTTTGGATAGGTGTAAGGAATTGGATTGGGTTGGCAGTGTTTTGGTTTTGGGGGGAAAATGTGACTTCCAGCCCAGATACCAGGTTTCTCTGAATTTGTTCCTGAGTTAGAATATTGAAGAGGGAAGTGAAATTTTGTTCCTTTATAGATTCATTAGACAAGTAATAAGAAATACATTATCCAATTTGCAGCATTACCTATCCCATTCCCACACATCTGGTTTGAGAAATGCATCTGTGTTAATAACACTAACTTCTAGAGAAGGGATCACAGATCATGTGTCTTGCTGGAATCCTTTTGTTGTTGTTGTTGGTTTTGTTTTGGTTTTGTTTTGGTGGGTTTTTTTTTACTTTCCCTTTCTTTTTTAGACTAGCAGAAATCATCTTAAAATCATCAGGAAAGATGGCATATTCCTAGAGGGATAAGAGGGGGGTGTTTCAATTGGTTTTCCTGAAGTTTACCCCTAGAATTATTCCTGTTAGCCTGTGGACAGATTTTTATGTTCTTCGGTTTTCTAAGATCCTGTGTTTTGCAAAGCATAACCCAGGTGCTTAATGCACTAGACTCCCTCTTCACTGTAATTTAACAAAAGTACAGAATAGATAATAGCAGTATGTTCCAAACACGAATCACATGTGGTCAGTTCAGAGAAGCAGTTTATTGCCACTGGTTTAGCCTTTTTTGCAAGCAATATACGTAGTTTGTGTCTTTCAGAGTGGATAGACCTGTATACACATAACACAGCCTCTTGTACCTGTACTATTCCATCACTGCAGCTGTTAACACCTGTAAGAGAGCTAAATACACAGAGTGGGATCTGTAGTTCATTCTCTTCTTGAAAAGTACCTTACTTGTTGGGAATGAGGCCCTTCTCCTTATGACGAAGGGTGACAGAATCTCAGACCTATTAAGGAATAAAACAGAATTGATTAAAGAATGACCTCTGTAATCTAAAGTTGTGAACTGATACTCTGAAGAGCCTTGTCCCTGACTGAGTAACTGAAGGATCTAACTGGATTTGGAAATGGTGGAGACTGCTGCCAGTAGAACTGAAAAATAAACAAAGCTGAAGCCTGGCCATTTCAGTGAGGCGTGAAAGGAGCACAGAGGACTACTTAAACACCAAAGCAGGATTTGCTGAATGTTTAACTGTGTGAAACCTGGACCCACATATTTTTCTTTTAACATGGCTGTTAAATTGTTTAATAGTCTGCCTTTGATCAAAGTTTTGAAATGGTGTCACAACAAATTGTAGCAAAATCTGGGTTGGGAGGTAGTGTTTGTTGGGGTTTTTTTAAAGAAAGGAATCCAGTTGGCCTACAGAAGGTTTATTCCTTTTAGCCTCGTACTTGAAGTTTTGTCTTCCTATTATTCCAAGAATGATAAACTGCTGAAGCCAGTGTGAAGGATGAAACATCATGGCCCAGAAGAGGCCAGTATGTATCTAAATTTTGGATTACTTGAAGCCATATATGTCCAATGTAAAGGGACCCAGGTATCTTCCTGGGAATGCAGCTATCTGCAGGACTTCATATGAGCTCAGGAACGTGGAAGGGTCACTAATGGCCTTGAAAGCTTCTATCTTTTTGTAGGAATGATCAGGACCTTAGCAGCTGGGAAAAAAAAGGTAAAATATATGTAAGCATATATTCTCAAGAATGTCCTAATACTTCATATTCTGTGGCTGTGGGCAGCCAAGGTAGAAATTGGCTATGTGAGATGAATAGCTTTAGTCTCACCTGCTTTGCTTTTCCATTCCTTCCTTTCCAGGAAAGGAAATTTGTGAAGTATCACTCTCAAACATAACTCCTTGAGGCACTTAAAACCAAGAGTAAAAGAGCTGCAAATAGAATGTTGTAGGGAAGATTAAGTTATCTACAAAAGAATTAGTCAAACTTGTCAAACTCTGTCTTCTGTAACTGAAACTAAAATTACAATTCACTTGCACCAAGTCTTTGTTGTGTGTACTTCAGTGGTACTGACAAATCTTTTCTTTGAGATCTGTTTTGCCCTGTAAATGTGCACAGATTCTGTTAATAGCATCCATAGTAAATACAGTGCGATCACCCCATTCTGTATATATGTGTTATGAGTGAAGTTAATCTTTCTGCAGAGTGCCTGTGGTATATGTGTGTTACTAAGCACAGCAGTTTGCATTATCATTTTGTTTTCTTTCTTGCCCACAGTCAAGGTATGGGCACATTGTGTCACGGTTATGGGAAGTAAGAGAGTATCGCATCCTTCAAGCACAACCTTTTGGACTCTCGAAGTTGGTTCCAGTCTCATCAAGAAACAGGAACTCTTGTAATTTGACAAGGTGTCCTAGGTTCAGCACGACACAAGGCTTCCAAAAGCTCATCACTTACTGTTAAGGGCAATTTTTCAAACACAGCGCTTGCTTTCCTGACTGAAGGATAATGAAAGGTAATAGCCCAACCATTTAGAAAAAATCTGTTTCTCACCAGCCATTTCTGTTCCTTAGCTGGCACAGACTCCTGGATCTTAACTGTAGTATTTTCATGTTCAGAAAATCTGTGGCCAAGGATGAAAATTTTGATTGTGCAAAAGAAATTAAGAGTAAAAGGAATTCCATTTTTCAGATGAAAGGAGAAACTGTTAAAATGATGGTCCTTACTGATTTAAATACTGCAGTTCTTGTTTCTGCAAAACTTGTGATCAAATGCTTTGGGGAAAAGTCTGGGGCTGGAAGAGTTTGACCTTTAATGCATACTTAAATAACACTTTCAGTCATGTATAATCTCTTCCATACAGCAGATCTGTGACTGTTCATAGTGACAGAAAGATCATATGAGTCTTTATTATATATCAGAAAAAATCACAAATCATTCCTGTCAGTGTGCAGAGTGCTGCTAATGAACAAATTTCATTCCCAAAGTAGTATCTGTGATGGATGTGAGGTTGTAAGAATTACAGTAAGTAAAGTAAAACAAGGTTAATCTAAGCTCCTCCATAAAGCTAACGGGAAAAGAAACCATGTATTTAAAGTGACAGTAGACAAAGTAGGTAACAGGCCTCTGTTGTATTTCACTCATTCATTTGTTAATTCCAAAGTTTCTTCTTGAGTTTTAGGAGACAAAGTAATATTATGGGTTAAAGTTCAGTGTAAACCAAAGCCTGATGTAACATGGAAAAGAGAAAGTGGGTACCAGTGGAATATATTTTAAGAAGCATGTGCCAAGGTAACACACCTTTTATTCTTGCCTTTAGCTAGCTCTTTTTTTTTTTTTATTCCCACAATAAAAACTGTAAAAAAGAAAACCAAATATATTATTCCTCAGCAGTAATAAAAATGTCCCTATTCGCAGCCAGTCTACTGCAATAATCCTACTTTAAAATAATTTTTACAAACACTTTTTTATTTCCAATCCAAATGCTGTTTCTGAGATGATACAGATAACTACAAGTGTGTCGTGTCCATTGGTGCCATCTACACTGTCCCCTTGATCATGACTAAAGGTAAGCTCTAGAGGTCTGGCTTGACTAGTAGCTAATAAATGAGCTTGGAAGAATTGTGAAGTTAGACAAAATAGAGAATCTTCGCAGGACAGATTTGCTGCAGGTAGAGTGGGGTGAAGCAGGATGAAAGACTCTACCCCCTGCTGACTTTAAAATGAGCACAGTGTGTCTTGCCCTTTCATCCACTGGACAAAAAGAACATTTTTCTAAAGATGCAAGCATTATGCTTATGGGGAAGAGCCTTTGTGTTCCCTATACTCAATGAAAAAAAAAATACATGAAACGTATGGTATGAAATACGTGGCATCACCAGTGTGAATGGGAAAGACCTCACACCAACAGTCTTCTTCTGGCTGACAAACTCTGCTATGGTGAGAGTGACTGGTAATCTGCATACTCATATACATGAGGCTCTGTGTGCAATGTCAAGATCTGAAACAAACATTCAATGGTTAAAATTGGTGGGCCAAACTGTGACCTGCTTTCTTTTCTTGTGTCTTTGCAACATTCATGATTCACTGGTCTTTTTAGGCTCAAACAGAAATATAACACTGTACAAGTCATAAAGTCACCATCAATTAGCAGAGTACCCATGTGAAAACACCTTTCATAAGACAGCAGTTTTCAGTTTGAGGCCTAGTTATTACACATAATAAGCCAAATTCTCCACTGATGTCACTGTGGTGGGGGCAGTGAGTCACTACTGACTTTGGACCAGTTTTAGTGGAGAAGATGGGAGTGATAAAATGCACCTTGGCACTGTTCTTTTAGTGGAAATGAACTTTGCATAAACAATGTTCCAGGACTTGGGAGTGAGTGGATAGGCCTGAGCATAATGACAACGTTCCTTATTCATCTGCATATGCTTCCTACAACCAGCCAAATATGTGTCTGCTGTTTGAAAGAAACCAACCACATTAGATACAGAAATCTTGCTTTAAATCAATGCCAGATAAAACTGATATTCCCCATCTGCCTTGCATTTCATTGCAGTAGAACCATTTCTTACAGATGAGCTTTGCCATAAGTACCATTTTTTAAATATAGTACTTATCTTTTTAATAAAGCCTTTAGCAAGGCTTGGGCACAGGCTATTATGTAGTATGGTAGATTACCTTATTTAAGCCAAATAGTGATCCTGTGCCAGGCACTGCGGCAGTCTTGATGGATAACGAAGGAAGATGTCAACCCTCCTTCAGCTTGCCAAATGGTTCCAGGTATGCTTATAGAGGTTGCCTGAAACCATTTACTTTACAATGACCTACAGCAAAGGAGAAGAAACAGCAGAACTAAGACACAAGAGCTGAACAGAAAAGCAGGGTGTCTGTTGGTAATTAGCTTTGTGGCATTATGTGCAACTTTCACTGAAAATAGTGAACTGTAGCTTAATTTCCACTGAAGTTGAAGGAATAAATTGATCTTTCTGCTGCCACTCAAGAAAGAAATCAAAATTATACTTCATCGATGTCTTGCTATTTAGTGTAGGAAATTTGAGATCAGGAACTAAAAACAGTAGAGTGAATGTTTATCTTTTTGGTATTTTAACAGGTGGGCCCCTAACTCCTGACAGAAGTGAAACCACTGAAAGACAGACAGCAGCATTTGAAACCCCCCTGCCAAATAAAGTACAAAACTTCACCAAGAATTTCAGTGGGAAAGAGTTGAAGTTTGACAATAAATGTGAAATTATCACATCTGATGATGGCTTGACCCACACTGTGAAAACTGAGAGTTTTCAGTCCAGTCACATTGAAGAACCCAGTGTTGAGACTGGAGATCTAGTGGTGAACTCTCTGCTCTTCATAAATAATGCAAACTAAGTACCTTTGGGCAGTTAGTGGATCAAACACAAGATAGTGGATTTGAGCTGCAAAATCTGTAAAGCTAAAACGCAAAACCTCAGAGACTGGGCTGAGAAAACTGGAAGCCACGGTCTCATAAAGCTAGTCTGTGAACTAGCAAGCAGAGGAGCATCAAGACGTTGTCACACTGGAAATCCCAAGTCTAGAATCTCTCCTGCACAGAAGCCCATGTTGTATCTTGCAAAAGCCAATCAGTTTATTTTGATCTATAAAGTGCTTACTGGTATGTGCCAATTTTTTCTTGACAGCCTCTTGCCCTTTTCCAGGGGTTCTAATTCAGTTTGTCAGTGATCTTAAGAATACCCAAGCAAAAAAGAAGGGAGAAGCCTGGCTGGGGTGTGTGCTGGCTTCTGAAGATGTCAGCCTGAAAAGGATGAAGAATGGATGAGTGATTGAGAGGTCTCCAAAGTACACCATGAAGCAGGAAGGGAAGAGAGGACAGTTTATCATTAATCTGATGAGTTGAGTGACTCAGGAGATTAGCACAGAGGTCATAGTCTATGCCAGACAGTGACCCTGATGAGCAGTGACAGTGTAACTGTGGAAGGTAAGTGTGAATGACTCAAGAGGAAGAATAGGACACTGAAGAACAGTGTAGAGACTGTTCTGCAGTGAACTCTGCAGGCAGAGGAGCAGTGCTGCTTTGCTATAACAGCTAGGAAACTGATGTGAAATAACACTACCCTGTAGTCTATTTATTTTTAATGTGGAATAAGCCCTTAGTCTGTGCCCCTTCTCAGTAGCATGAAGGTAATAATTAAGGACTTCCCTTTGCTGTATAAAGTGGTAAAAGCATAAAGCAGTAAATTTTCCATTTAAGTCCTTGCACATGTCACCTAAACCGGCCTAGTAAAGTGCCGTGTGTTTTACTTTAATCAGGGCTGTCTTAGTGAATTCTTATCATATTCTTTAAAGTGACCTATGGGACATTTGACTGCAGTCTGCTGAGGACCAGCAGCACATGAGGCTGGTAAATATTTAATATAACATTTGGTTGGGGAATTGATTTTTCAGAAGCATTATTTATGCTGTAAATTTAAGTCCATGATTTTTACAGAAAGACATAAAGCTATTAAGATCAGGAAGAAAAGTTGGAAAGCTTAGCTTCATGCTGTAGGCTGGAGAACAAAAGTTAGGGTGTGGATTTTAGTGGCTGTTAGTATTTGAAGTTACTTCTGTTGGTTGTGAACTAGCTTTGGACTATGCCAGGGAGTTTTTTTATTCCACAAGAAGTGCAGCATTTTAAGACCATTTTAAAATTAACTATGTGGAAGGAGGATAAAATGATACTGGTGTATCTTTCACAGGTTCAGGAAAAACTGAATAAGTATGTTCGTAAGTATGGTGGAAACTTCAGGGACAAAAGAAGTTCAGATGTGAGGTCAAGCAGATTTTCTCGCATTGAAGATCGATATGCTCTTGTGCTCACCCTTGACAGATGTCTCTGTGAGGCTGGCTCTTCCTAATAGTGCTGCATTGTCTATGTCAGGTAATGCCCTGCAAACCCTGTCTTGGTGTACAGACTTGGGTGGAGGTCATTCTGTTAGTTGCATTTTGGCCAAGTATTTCTCATTTTCCTTAAACAGGCCAGAAGGGAGTGGCATTCCAGTGGCATCCCTAATCCTGGCTTTCCAGATGTGAAGATTCTGTGGCCAGGGTTAAGTGTGGCTTGTGGTAGTGGGCAAGCAGCTCCTGACTCCTGGAAGATGGGTACCAGGCCTGGTATGTGAGTGCCCTCTGTGGGCTATGGCCACGGTGGCCTAAAGGAAGAGTGTGTGCAGGAACCTTCCCTGACTGCTCCTGTGAGGCAGAAACTACTTCAGTGGCACAGGTAACTTGGAAAGCTGTGGCTGAGCTGCCTCTGACTCCTGTGCACACTGGAATCGCAGCCCAGTGCCTTAGTTCTGGATTCATCTTTACCTATGCAGAGTTCAGTTTCAGATACCAATATTATATAGGCAGTAGAGAAAGTGTTCGGCAGGTTTGACAGCTCCTCTGAACCAGGTATGGGTCTGGAGCAGTTCCAAGAGGCTGTCGTCTGCTTCTGCTTTTGGGTTCCTATCGCTTGCATTCCCTCCAGTGAACACACATAAAGAAGGGTAAAAACTACTTAGCAACAGTCTTTCTCCATCCCCCTTTCTTCCTAGGATGTCTGATTTACTGAACTGCTTTTTTGAAGGCCTGCCCATTTTTTTAGGAGGTCTCCCTGCCATTAAATACCTCCGTGGTGTTTGAAATGCTCAGCTGACAGTCATTCTGCACAGTGTTTCTGTTCACATGCTTCCACCAGGATTTCTTCTCGAGACATTTGCAACCATGAAGAGTTTGTGTGTGATGTTCATGCTCTAACTGGAGGATCTTGCCAAGCTCTGTGTTGTCCCAAATGATGTGAAGGTGGAAGGAAAATGACTCAAGGATGGCAAATCACCCTTGAGCCATATCCCTATCCTGATGATACCATGGCTATGCCATGCCCCTGGTAACATCAGTAAGGTTGCAAAATCCTAGTGGGACGTTTTCTCCAAATAGTTACTGTGAGGCTTAGCCTGGTGTCAGTAAAGGGCTTCTGACAAAGGACAAACAGATGGACAGATCAGACAAGAACGTATCTAATCTTTCCCAGTCTACTGCAGCCTCAGTCTTACTATGCTTCAGCTTTGGATCTTGGCCTTTTCAAAATTTTCCTTCCCAGTTTCCTGCAAAGACACGTTCACATTTGCTAACCCATTTTTCTTAGTCAATAGACTTGCATCCTTTCCCACAAGGTTGGCTTCTCACCACCCACCGTTCTCCTTCTCCCAAGTCTGCTTTTCAGAGTAATGAGTAACTGTATTCTTTGAATGATAATGCACACCCTTTATTACATGCCACATGGCTCACCTAGTCAGGTGCACAAATGACTTAGTACTGAATTTGTTTTATCCACAGATCACAGAGCATTTTACCAGAATAGGAGCTAGAAATCCTGACCACTTAGTCATTATAGAGTAGGAAACTGATCAAAGAATTCAGGGACAGGGTTGGAAATAGTGTTTGTTGCAATGTGGCTCGATTCCTGCCTTAGTCTTCTTGTCACATTATGGACATGGAAAGCATCTGGATAGTGAGGTAGGGAGCCACTCACAAACTCATCATTGACAGAATGGGAAAGGGTTGTAAAGGGAGGTAGATGTTCAGAGCCAAGGGCACAGTTGCCATTAGAGGTAGCGACCCCATCTCCTTTACTGTTTTTTACCAGCTGTACACAAATACATGCAAAATCAGTGCTTCACCAGGTCTCCTTGCCTGAGCCTGTACCATTTTACTTGCTTATCTATGTGCATGAGCAAAACCTCTTCTTTCTGCTTCTTTGTTCCACAAAGGGAGAAAATTGAACAGTCATACTAGTTGATTTTAAGTGACTAAGCATAGGTTTCTGTGTTTATAAATCAGTGATCAAGAATTTTGGCCCGAGCCATTACTTCAAATGTCACCAGCCACAAGGAAAACACCTTTTCTGAAATCATATCTAGAAATATATAAATATGTGTATTACTCAGCTCTAGGCAGCCAGATGGCGCCAGATGGACTTTCAGACTCGTCTGCAACACGGAAATAAGCCTCTTTCTGTCTGCTCAATCGAGGCAAGTTGGATAGATAACGCTGGCCAGGCAGCAGGACAAACACAGCAGTAAGGATGCTGTGTCTGCAGCACTGAGTATTTCTCATACCTGTGTTGCAGTAAAAACCCATCCACAGCAAGGCCTAGATACAGGGAGGGTTAATCTTAATTCAGAGATATTTTTCAATGCCTTTTATGACTTTCAGTAGAAGATGTAATTTCTAAACATACAGGTTGTGTGACAAAAATAAAAGGAAAACACAAATTATGTTTAGGAAGCTAGTTATTTTTCTTTACTGTTAGCAGGAAGTTCTTATCATTTTCCTGTATTACTCTAACAAATGAGAGAGCATTTTCTTCACAAGCAGTACCTAACTTTGACTCTTTATGATCAGCACAGATATATATCCCAGTGTGGCCTTAGGGATAACAGCACAAAGGACTGCTTCTTGTGCCTTGCAAAACTGAGAAGCTTCCTGGAGTCAAAACTCCAGGCACTAGGGAAGTGAGGAACTCTGGGTCTTGCTGTTTCCCAGAGGTCCCCCTTGCTCTGCTCAGTTGAACAAGTAAAGGAGGGCAGGCAGCTCCCTGTACAAGAAACAGAACTAAATTAATTGAGTCAAAACATACTGAAGATTTTGAGTATCCCCAAGGAGTTTCATGTAATGCAGAGCTCATACTCCTTTGTGTTTTTACTGTAAATGAAGGGCCCAACTTTGGACAACCTTTTCTGGGAACTCACAGACAAAAGAAAGATGTTAGGCTATATTTGCAGCTCCAGCTTTCAAATGTCTTCTTTTCTTTACAGATTCTTCTGTTATTGAAGAATTTGCCCTCAAGCTTTTACTGCACACAGCCTTACTGTGAAGACTAGCCACAGCAAGCATCAAGGTGCCTTTCAAGGCAAAGCCAATACCCAAAGTCACATGGTTCAAAGATGGCATTGAAGTGACAGAGGAAGAGAAAGTGGTGATGGAGAAAACCAGTAACTGTGTTAAAATCAAACCCAAAAGGTATTGCAGCCATTATGCTGAATTTGTAAAATCACTGAGGCTTGCCTTCTGACAATCCTTATCTCAGCTTCACTGGTAGGTCTTAATTATTTTATAACAGGACAATCACTGGTAGATGTGTTTGTTTACACACACTCTAATTCAGACTTTCTCTTTAGAAATCTTGCAGTAGGGCAGAGACTGAGTTACCAAATCATTATTCAAATCAGTTTAGTTTTGCTGTAATCTACACTGATTTACACCATGAGAGGATATGACCCTCTAAATAATAGGATATGACCCCATATCGCTCTGGTCAGCTGCTCACACTGCAGACAAACCAAAACCTCCACAGGGAAAAGCAGAGTTCCTGCAACACATGAGAAAAATGTGAAATGAGATGGAAAGCACCCAAAGGCAATGGAGGAAAGCAGGTGACTCACTTTGTCATGGAAAGGAACATGGCTGGAGGAAAAATCGTGGATCAAAGTAGGAGTGGTGAGCAACTACACCACATTTGCTATGGAAAAGGTGGAGGAAGGGAAAGCCTGGTGATTCAGAATATGTACTATCAACTCTGAGAGCCTCATTGAGCCCCTCAAAACAGAAGAAATTTTTTCTGGAGAATCTATTAGCCAGCAGATTTTTAGTGGGGTTTCACAGTCCTTTTTCCCATAGTTTTTGTCCTTCTTGTCAGTCCCCAAAAGAGCACTGTACCCTGCGCTTCAGGGGACAAGATTTCAAGGACAGAGTTTAGAGGGTGCTTTGTGTTTGGGCTGATAACCAGGACCATGGAAATACCCAGGTCCCTTCACTGCAGGTGTCTTTGGACTCAGAACCCCCTCAGAATGGACTCTCCCCAAAAGAGGACTGACTGACGCACTGTTTTAGTGTCAATCCTGTAAGCTTAGTAGAGTACAGCAGAAATGAAAAGTGTTTTTCTCTAGAAAATATTGTGGGGGAGGAGAGAAGAGGAAACGCTTAAAAACATTTTGTTTCATGTCAAAAAATAAAATGTCAGCAGAAAACTATCTTGGTTAGAAAACGCTGTTGAACTGTCTTTTGGGAGTTATAGTTCGGGTACCTCTTGCTCTTATTTTTCCTTTCTGGACTGGGATCCCCAAGGGAAAGGAGATTTGCAGTCCCCTTTCCCCAAGGCCAGAATATAGTACAGAAGACACAGTGTGAAAGTAAGTCTGGCCTATTGAAATTACCAACTTGAAGTAATATATATATAATTTTTCACCTAAAATACTGCATTTCTGTCCAAACTTCCTATGGATTAGGGGAGGCTTTTCTGAGCTGCTCTGTAATGCATTGCAGAAAGAGCTAATTTTTGAGTAAGTGCAACAGTTGAAATGTTTCAACAGTGTTTAGAAAAATATTGTGGCCATGAATAAACCAAAACATACAAGTTACCCTCCTTGACTTCTTGGCATATATACATACGTACATACTTACTTATACGGATGCACCTAACACCTCACACAATTTGGAGTCAATGAATTCTGATTGTACTGTGCTAATTTGATTTTCTTCTTTTTGTAGAGCCTCTGAGACAAGTGTCTCAGCCTCAAGTTGTAGATGTCAGGGAAGAATCTGTCCCCATCACCTGGAACTCCCCAGCCCTTCATGGAGGCTCCCCAGTGAAAGGTTGCGTTATAGAAAAAATGAAGAAGGGCAGCAATCTTTGTTTCCCAGTCACCAAAGAACCAGTCCAAGGTCAGACCAAGATTACTATCTGTTTTATGTCGGCAAAAGGAAAGTTAGATAAGCTTTGAATGAAAAGTGGAGTATTGATTAATCAAGAAAAACTTAATCCATGACAATCCAGCAAGATACATGTTTTGACATACACAGTTCAAAGTGAGATTTTCAGCCCTCAAATAGGAATGGCTTGATACCCATGAGCAACAACGAGGGGGGCAAACACTCAGCAGCTCTGAAAGTCACATGTATGGATTTGGGTGCCTAATTTCAAACATACGTATTTTACATTTTTCCCTGTATAAATTTGACTGCTTTTACCCAGCTTAGACCAGAACTGAATTAAACAAGTGACTGATTTTGTTGTATCCATGTATTGGGTTTGCATGGCAAAGGTTTGGTAGCAGGGTAGGCTATACGGGTGGCTTCTATGAAGAGCTGCTAGAAGCTTCCCCTATGTCCAATAGAGCCAATGCCAGCTGGCTCCAAGAGGGACCAGCTGCTGGCCAAGGCTGAGTAACGGTGGTAGCACCTCTGGAATAGCATAGTTAAGAAAGGGAAAAAAACTGCTGCGCAAGAGCAGCCAGAGGAGAGGAGTGAGAATATGTGAGAGAAACAACTCTGTAGACACCAAGGTCAGTGAAGAAGGAGGGGAAGGAGGTGTTCCAGGCACTGAAGCAGGTTGGAGCAGGCTCCTGGCAGCACGTGGGGACTCACAGAGAGAGGAGCCCACGCTGGAGCAGGTTTGCTGGCAGGACTTGTGACCCCATGGGGGACCCATGCTGGAGCAGTCCTTCAGACTGCACCCCATGGAAGGGGCTCAGACTGGAGCAGTTCATGAAGAAGTGTAGCCTGTGGGAAGAACCCATGTTGGAGATGTTTGTGAAGGACTGTCTCCTGTGTGAGGGATCCCACACTGGAACAGTGGAATAGTTCAAGTTGTTCTGTGATTCTATGATTCTTCTCTGAGGAGGAAGAAGCAGCAAAGACAATATGGTGAACTGATCACAACCTCCATTCCATGTCCCCCTGCACTGCTGAAGGGGAAGGAGACAGAGAGTTTGGAAATAAAGCTGAGCCCGGGAAGAAAAGAGGGGTGCTAGAGGGTGCATTTAAGATTTGGTTTTATTACTTATTATCCTACTCTGATTAGATTGGTAATAAATTGAACTAATTTCTCCAAGTCAAGTTTGCTTTGCCCATGATGGTAATAGGTGAGTGATCTCCCTGCCCTTGTTTTGACCTATAGGCCCCTCTCCATTTGAGGAGGAGGAATGAGCAGCTTTGGTAGGCATCTGGCATCCAGCCAGGGTGAACCCACCACAATCCATCAGATAGTGACCGAATGATCCATGCTTAGCACAGCTTTTGTAACACATGGGAGTGTTCCCGTTAGCAGCAGCATCTGACTAACAAGACTTTTCCTTTTCTGTTAATATTTTGATTCTTTCTTGGATTCTTTCTCTGTCTTATTCAAAGTGTTGGAATTTAATGTTAAGTTCCAATCAATCACACTATCCAAAAATATCCTCCTTAAGATACCAATATTATTCATGGTAAATAATGGAAACACTTTTTAAGATAAATTATTCAAGGGGTTTTTATCCTTTTTGTCCTGAGTGTGGTTTGGTTTTTTTTTTTTTTGTTTGTTTGGGTTGAGTTTTTTTTATTCAAATGCAGGTTTAACCTTGGTTAGAAGCTTGGCCACTCTATTGAGTCATTATGGGAAGTCCCACAGAGCTCAATGGAGCAAGACATAAGGATATTTTTCCTCAGCATGTATGATTACACCAGGCTATAGACCATAATCTAATGGAAAGCAAATTATACATTTTTCATCATATTATATGTATCAGATTTCTATCTCCTCCTTAGGGAGAGAGATACAAAAATGGTACAGGCCACTGGAGTAGTGAATGTTAGGCCTAGTTAAGGGGCTCCCTAAACCCCTGAAATTTGTATTGTTCTCCAGCAGTCTGTAAGCTGAAATTTCTTCTTGGTTTATCTCAGTCCAAAAGCAATTAAAAAAATAATAAGATTAATGACTATTGGGAACACTTTTATGGGTGATTAGAGAGTTGTGTAATTGCAACGTGTGTCTCTAGGTAGCGGATTCAAAGAGGATGGTTTTCTGGATGATACAGAATGAGCTCCGTGTGATGGCTGTGAACTGTGTAGGCCCTGGACTTCTCAGCATGCTCTCAACCTCTCATTTCAAAGGAACCCATCAGTATGTTTCTCGCACTATTTAATGTCTAGTTTTCCTAGTATTTTCTAGTTTTCGTGTATGCCATGACCAGGTCTATGCATTTATGACTGAAGTCTGAGGGACTGTGGCAATCCAGCATGGCTCAGTGTGAAGTGTATTATGGTTATAGCTTTACTAAAGATTAAGGAAGGCCTTAATACTGTTGGCTATAAATGTAATTATAAATGCCCAGAAGTATAATATTATTCACTTAAAACATGTAACTGTTAACATAAGAATGTGGTAAGAGATTCCCACCTGGGGGGAATTAAGTATATGCAAACAGCAAAGATCAACATGATAAAGGTGCTCTGAGGTGTAGATACCTTTAATACGTAATAATCACATGCAGGTTGCCAAAGGTCCTAATGTATGGTGAAGAAACTTTCTCATACATTTTACCATGCTTTTTCACCCATCCCCCATCACCTCTTTAAAAAAAAGAGAAGACTTTTGCAGAATTTATGAAAGTTGGTTACATTCTTTTATTTGAGTACTGGATTTTTAGTTCAGGAATCTTGTAACGGATACATGAGTGGGCCTTAGTAGCTGCACATAATGTAGAAAAAACAAAACAAAAACAAAACCAAAACACCTGTCCAAGTGTGGAAGCTGATATAGCTAAAAAATGAGAGAATTCTATGTAGTAGACAAGTGCCTTGAAGTTAAATAGTTACTTGGATGGGAAAGGGATTCAGGTTCCTTTGCGTCAGAAGACACACAAAAGTAGTTTAAAGCCTGAAGCTAAGATTCTTCAGTTGAAGATTTGGATTATCTCACATTAGGCCTAGGATGATACATACTATCCATATGCATCATATTCCTTATGACTCTGTGTGCTCATTTGAGTGTTCTGTATGAAAGCAATTAACACTAAGTTTGTCAAGGCATGCTGCACTGGCTGACTTTTTTGGTTTGGGGTGGGGGGTGTCGTATTTTAGCTGAGACTTTTAAAGCAGAACATGGATTTGAATACATAACCTGCTATTCATTTGATTAAAACCACACAAATATTTTTTAATATTCTATCTTTTCTTCTTGCATATTATGGGGATCTAACTAGACTGCTGCAAGGTGGTCTAAAGAGCAAAAAGCAGTATCTGTATTTTCAAAAATTACTATTAATTGGTGTTACTTTTATCTTTGGCAAATAAACTTGAAGGATATTAACAGGATCTTGCAAGCCAGTAAGCAAGTTCACTAATCCAATCAGTCCTGATAGCACCAGACCGCTTTATACAGGACTATAAGAGGGGTTTATTAAACAAGGCACTCAAAGCCATACAAGACAGGTTATAGGAAATGGACTGCAGAGCTTACCAATCAGCTAGGAAGAGACAGAAGCAAAACTTTAATGCTAGACACCTCTCCTAGACACATGTGGACAATGCATGGTGTTCACTGCTCATAGAAGAGACCCTTTTCAAGCTAAAAGCAGATGCTTCTGTGTCAAATGCTGTGAGGATTTTTCTTAAATGGCCACCCTTGGAACAGAGTCCTACAGTATGTGCTGTGTTAGGAACCTCATTGTTTTGTTGGACAGAATTTGCTCTGTTTTTACTAAGGTTCCTTTTACCCTAAAACCTTGCAGGTTCAGCATCTTGAAATAGGAACAGCTCTGTATTCACATACGCAAGCATAGGCCTGCAGGTAGAGTTGTGTGTTACAGCTCTCTTGCTGTCACAGTGCCTCCAGGACTGCCAAAGATGGTGGACTTTTCTAACTCCAGCATTCTCTTAACCTAGCTGGAGCCAGACCAGGAAGAGGTGATGTGGGGATACATACTAGAGATATGAGCTGAGAACACCAAGAAATGGACAAAATGCACCAAGATCTCTATCTCTAGTGCCACTTATACTGTGGGAGGCTTGTAGGAGAAACAAACACTATTTCTGAACCCAAGCTTTGAATGAAGCTGGTATGGGAGAAGCAGTGGAGTTACAGGAAGCAATTCTAGCAATACCATCTTCAGGTGAGACCTGCAGTATCCATCCAGCTGGAACTCTCATCTACCAGCTGTTACTTTCTTATTATGTACTATGTTTTGTAAAGGGTTACCAGATTAATCTTGCACAAAAGAACATTCAACATCCCAGCTCTGCTGCTTTTTTGCTGAGTTTTCAGAGGTGCTGAGGGAAATGGAGAAGAGCACAAGCTGTGCTTGTGCCAAATTAAAATCATCTGCCATCCTTCTTGCTGAGCTGTTCCCTGAATAAGTATGTCAGGTGTAACAGCAGTTTCTTCCACCATCTGACCTTTCACAGCACATCTCACGTGATTACAGAGGTCACTGCTGGAAGATTCTCTGATTCCTGTCACGGATACTGTAGTATGGGTTAGGAGGGTGGGTACTACAGCAAATAAACCATCATGTTTGAAATGGTGTTTGTTGTAAATACGGTGGTGCTGAGAGAGGATTATAATTCTTTCAGGTCCTCAGTTTGAATGAGATGAACAGTCAGGTGCCAGCATGCTAAAGCTGAAATAATATTGTCAGAGGTCATGCTTCAAAGACACTAGTTACGTCTTGAGAATGAATGTATCATGACCTGCCATGAAATCCCTAGATAGCTTACTCTTTGAGGTAGCAAAGTATTTAAATCTTTACTGCTTAGTACTTAGAATTGCTTAGCTATTAATTAGGAAAGTCAGAGTTTTTTATGTCTAAAACACTTCCAGGTAACGAAGCATGGACCTGACTGCCCTCAGTAGCAGTAACATCAGCAAGAAAAGATTCATAAGTCACCTTACATAGCGTGGATTCCTATACAGTAAAAGGACAATCAGGCTTGACTGAGAAAGTCTCAGAAGTCATATCCAGGTGATATTGGGAAAAGAGCTGGTGGCGTTGCAACCCTTATACTAAGTGCTTCTGCTGAAACAGTTTGAAGGTTTCTTTTTCCAGTCTCCAGGGCAGGACTCAACAGTCTGAAGAATGGCTTTACATTTCTCTACAATCTCTCACTCTTTTGATTTTTAACTTCTCTCTCTTTGTTTTTCTTTTATCCACCCCATAGGTTTGATACGACTGTGAGGCTGAAGAGCCACACGGTGGTTTGTGTTGGGACAGCACCATGCATTTTTGAACACGCAGTTTATTTTTTGAGCATTCAGTTAATGCTAACTGAAGTGAAATCATTCTTGAGTAAACCTTAAGTGACCTAGGGGAGTCACTGGGCTATAAAGACAATGCTTGATGTCCCAGCACTGTCCTTTCTGAAGTACAATTTCTGTTAACGTGGATATTGATGTCATTTCTGTAGATACTAAGCGCATCTTCTGTGCTTTCCTTTTTATTAAGCCTAGACTACAGCATGAGCTGAGGCTCTGCAGTACTTTGCAGAATCGGCCACAGTGTAAGAATGTATCTCTCAGTCTAAACTACAAGTTTATCTGTATCACATCAGCTGTTTTCTCTCAGCTCTCACAATGATCAAACCAGCAAACTGCAGTATAAGGTTTATGTGGCATCTCCCAAGCTAATCAAGCTCTGTACATTTTGCTGAGTGCAAAAACTTTACAGCTTGAAGAAATCTCTAGGACTGTTGTCCTTGAAATATTTTTCTATCAGGCTGATCATGTACAAGTGGCTCTTTTAGACACAGATATCTCTTTTGCGCTCAAAGATGTAGCTTGTTTCTGTTGCCTTCCAAGCCACGAAGCAGAACACTGTAGCTGTGTGTTTGCCACAGCCAGGACTCGCCACCACTATCACCAGTGACGTGGCAAAAAGACGGCATATCAGCATGAGGGAGCACAAGAACCATTCCCAATCCTTATTCACAAGACCAGGCAATTGGTTTCTGACAATTACCAGATTATCCTCAAGAACAGTTATGGAGAATCCCTTTATGACATTCAGATGCAAGTTGCAGGTACAGTATAGGGCAAACTTGATCATCTTGATCACCTCTGGGTACTGACAGGAGGTACTCCTCTGCTGACAGAAATTTCACACAATTTCCCCATCAATACTGGAGTTGGGAAGGTCGGGGTTTTCCTTGCAAAAAAAAAAGAAGAAGAATTATCCCAATCATACACACCTCTTATCTAAAAAAAGCCACAGGAGCAATCCAAAATATTTCCACTGACTTCCTGGTCAGAAAGGATTTTCCTACGTCTTGTCACTGTGTTTCCTAAGTCTCGTCTTCACACTAGCTCAGAGACAGTTAGCTGAGCCAAGCAGCTTGGTTCAGAGCCAAGGGTTAAGGAAGGTACTTCTAGGGTTTTGGTCACTGTCCAATGTGAAGGGAACTGGTGAAGCAGTTGTTGCTCCAGACATCACCAAATGATGCCTTGTTTTTCATGCCATTACTTGATCGGGCAAATCCCTCTAACAGCACTAACACAACAGAGTCTGTCCCCTTCACAGTCTGGTGACATCATTTCTATTGCAGGTGGGCCTGTGACAGCCAGGCGGAGTCAGGCTGTCTTGCTCCTGCTTACTGAGACTACTTAAGCTCCTGCTTACTTCTTGCTCCTTCCTGCTTAGGGACTCCTGTTACTGTAATGATTTGCTGGGGGTTTGGGGCCTTTGCAGTGTATGTTGTACTTGTCAGCTTTTCAGAGAGTGCTTTTCAAAACTAGCAGACTTATTTTTTCATGAGATGGGAACTACATGCACAGGGAAAACTGGTCCTCAGGTTGCTCAGGCTACAAGAAACCAAGGAAAGAAATACTTCCCCAGACACACAGGGACTATGGAAGGGAGGAGCTGAACTGAAAAGTTTTTAACCTCAGAAAAGTACAGAGGGAGGGTCCCAAACAGAAGAAATCAATACTTAAATATGCTCATTAATTCTTAGATTTCCCCTGACCACCCACTGATGTGCAGCTGGTTGAATAAATCCCTAATGCTGTGGCCTTAAATCATAACTCAGGGGTAGAAGATGACTAGCAGACAGATTATTGTGTCCTGAAATATGATGTCAGTTCTGCCACATGGTTCACAGCCGCAGAGGTCTACAGCAATAAGTACACTGTCACAGGCCTGCTCCCAGGGAAGAAAGACTTCTGAGTTATTGTCTGCAATGACACTGGGGAGGCTGACGCTCCGGATTCACAAGAGCAGTGGTACATCTCCAAAGACAGGTAAGCATAAAAAGTCATGGCAGCACTGAAGGAAGACAGGTTCTCTTGTACATAAGACTGTGGACTAGCTCAGGCTCCCTCTGTGGCTTTAGGTATATCATTAAACTATTCTGCACTGCAGGTCCCCACCTGGGGAACAGATGCAAAAATACCTCCAGACCTATCTTATCCATTTGTTGTTAATCTCTTCAGGCTTCCTTTTACTACATGCATGTGTAACACATTACATAGCAGTTCATACCGATGCTGTTTAAAATTCAAGGGGCCATCTGTGTACAGAGAAGGTGATACTGGCATATCTTAACAGAAGATTGGCATTGCAAGTCGTTTGTCTTGTAGCATATTTCCAGTCTGAAATTTATTTTTTATTTAGTTTCCTAAATCAAAAGCAAACAAATCTGTCACATGTAGGACACTGTTTGACAGTCTTTCTGGGTAAGAAGCTATAAGAAGTCCTGAAAAGCACATTAAATTAAACACTTGGAGGTCATCCCATCATGTAAACACCTCCTTTGTTCAGTCACTCCCTGCTCAGGCCTAGTCAATAATAAGGATGTCTTATTAGCAGGACTTCCCAAAAAACTTGAACATGCCCCAGCTAGTCAAATCTAAATGGTAAGTGAGCCTTCTGCCCAGTCTGGGAGGCGAAGCCAAATGTAGTTACTCTCAGTAATGAGATCCAAGCCAAATTTTTTTTGCTTGGCCTACTCCTGTTATAATATATAATATAGTAGTACGAAACAAACTATATATTAATACATATTTTCAGACAATGTATATATTTCTTCAAAAGCCTATCCACATGATGCTACAAGTCTTCTAATCCCATTGAGAATAATGGGCAATACATTAAAATAACAGAATAAGTTGTACCTTAAGGTGAGTAATGAGATGTCAAACTGTGTATTTAACTATCAGTCTTTCTTGATAAACATAACTAGACCATAGGTATGTTACTTCAGCTACATGTGCAGCTGAGAAAGAGCACTTCCAGTTATGTGGCTATGGTTGTGTTCTTGTGTAGAGAAGTACTCCAGGCCTGAAATTTAGTGTCTGAAATAAATCGTGTAACTTCTTTGTATGTAGGCAAGTATAGGGGAGCAGTAAATGGAGGAAAGCTGGGTTGTTTGCACCTTGCAGTGCATTCTCTTGAACATTCCTTTGATAACAGCCTGCCTGTTTTTAGGCAGGACAGCAGGACACAAGCAGATGAGAACTCATTTCCTATTCTTCATTATAAATGGCAAGTCACACAGTTTATTTGCACAAACCTGAGAGATGGTAGAAAAGCTCTGAAGGATAAGAAGGAGATAAGTTGTTTTCTGAGTATGAGGTCTCATAGAGAATTTTGCTATACATTGCTACATTTAGGATCCAGGGATTTACTTGATGGGCCTTCATTCCAGTGCAAAAGGAGATAATAAAGACTTCAAGAAATGTGTTTAAACAGAGGCTGAAAGTGGAAATTTTGCAGTGGACACTGGAAATTAAATTGCACACTCACTTCCCCTTAATTCTCTCAGGGCATTCTGTAGACATGCCTCAAAGCGACACCAGCAGAGTAATATCCCTTCCTTTACAAGATCACCTGCTTTGGTTTGTAATTGGGTGTAATTTAATCATGCATTTCTAAAGTGTCTTGGGAGCCAAATATCCAAAAGCACTTTACAATTTAAAGGCATTAGTGAGAGAAGGCATCAATATATCCCCATGGAGCAAAAACATGATACCTTATTTATAGACCAAGAAACAAAGAAATTAATTGCTTGCTTACAGTTGCATAGGTTGATTGGAGAATGAGATTTCTGATCCCTTCTGCCCTTGCTTTTCAGTTTGTATTTGTTTACATGTTGATATAGGTATGCTGGTCAGATGCTAACAGTAATGTGGTGTATTGTTTGTTCTTCCCTGAATGAAATAATTTCCCTGGTAGCAAATAAGGCCTGGGTCATGAAATGTCATACCCAAGCTCTTTGGATTTGTACTTGTGCAGAAGACTGTCTTGATGGTGCTGGATCTGTGTTTGCATGTGCAACAGAGAGTGCAGTGCAAAGCATCCCACAGTGACTCCATCCTCAGCAGAGTGTTTTGGCTTCAAGATGGAGTATCCCAGGAAGATCTCTGCTTCCTTGTTTCATCGTCCCATTGAAGAATCACAGCAGGATTCGTGGCAAAGACTGTGCCATGAGCTGTGCTTTCATCAGCAACCCCTACCCAACAATGACCCTGTAAAAGAGAAATATTAGCATCACATCCAAGACTAAGTTGTGGTTCAACTCAGTGAGTAGTATTGTCTGCTTATCATCTCTACAACTTGCAGCTACAGGCTGATCATCTGTGGCAATTCAGTTTTGCAGCCACTGTGATTTTTTGGGTGTGATTCTCTCCAGGTTGAATTAACCATATATTTCATGTCTGAGTATAATTCACACCCTGCTGCTTTCCAGGGTGAGTGCACTTACTGGGACTGGCACTGGGGATCACGCTTCCCTAAGCCAGTGTGGCTGTGGTCTTTGTCCACAGAGGAAGAGATTGCTCAGTTTGTAAGTGCTGCAGCTTCATATCCAAAAACACAGCCCAGTTCTGACTTTGTCTTCCTCTGAAGTTACTGTGATTTGTCTTCAGTTGCTTGAAAGCAGTAGTAGGTCCCTCAACATGGTCTCATGAATTCCGTAGATAGCTCAAAAGCAAGTATGGGCATTTCTCAGTTCCTGACCTGCCCGGCTCTGCACATGTGGCACACTTAGCACCTCCAAGCAGTCAGCTGATACATTCTAACAACAGCTTTGTGCTTTTTTTGCAGGTACCACAGGCCCTGCGCTGGGTAAAGCAAGTGAAAAATTCTAAGACACAAAATGAAAGAAAAAAAGACATTCCATATCCCACTCTCCCTCACTATTTTTTTCAATGCTGGAAGCTAGCACCCACTGAAACTTTAAATCGGGTTGTAACATCTTGGTTCCAGCTGTCTCAAATTGGTCCTGTAAAACTGTACACTTCCAGGTGCACAGGGTGAGGTTTTACTACCAGTAATTCATGTCTTCATGCCACCATGCCCAAACTTAGAGCTTGCAGAGCGGTTTTACAGCAGTGCCTCAAAACAACTGTGTCCTGTGATTTTAATCAGGCCCTGCTTAGCTCACCCTGCTTATTTTTTAACTACAGAGCATTCAAGATTAAACATTTGAGAGCAAGAATTATCCATCCTTTGTCTATCACGACACTGAAATGTTTTCTCAGTTCTCCCTTTCTAGAGAAAGGCCGTGGTGCCTCAGCTGGTCTCTTAAAGGGAACCACAGAGAGACACTTTCTTGAAATGAAAGTGTGAAATGGATCTGATACAGCACCAATAATGAGGGCTATATTTGGAAAGATCTTTTAAGGTTATTTTTGTCTATGATCATTGCTTCTGGACAGCCTGCTGACAGCTGCTGAGTCCTCCCCCCTCCTAGGTTTAGTTCTCTCTGCTAATGCTGAAGTAGCTCACTGGGAGTCAGTGGAGGGAAAGGATGTGCATGCTGGGTTTCCAGCTCTGATTTTGAAGCAAACTTATCTGTCTTTGTGTACAGGGTACATGCAACACACTTCTTTCACTGAAGCCAGCCACTAACAGACTGAAAGCTATTCTTTACCATTTTTTAAGAATTCTTGGTGCTATTTGGTCTCTCACTTCCCACACTCCCTGATACACTCCTCCCTGAAGCCACAATTTCAAGCCACAGCTGGGGGACAGCTTCCTTGTCCCTAAAATCAGTGGGAGCTTTCTCTGGTCTAGCATTGCTGCCAGCCAGACTGAAGCAAGAGGACCCTGGCAGCACTGCTTATCTAGGCTCAGGGAGGGCAGGCAGGCCTGAGGGGAGCAAGAACAGCTTGCTTTCCCCTAGATCTGATTGTTTGCAAGTCTTACCTTCTGCCTTCCCACACAGAGCTTGTTGCAGTAACACTGTTACAATAGGAACATACCTCTTTTCAAAGGTATTTAAAGCAAGCCGGTTTACAAGCAGAGGCTTGTGAAAGCCCTGCATGGGTGAGATGCCAATTTATATTCAGATTCTTTAATGGCCTATCTTTGAGGCCTCCTGAGGCTCCTCTTTACCCTGACTTGGGCAGTCTCCTGGGAGGGTCTCTCTGCTGGTAGGGCTATTTACAGCTGAGTGAGGTGGGAAAGCAGAGGTTACAATAAGAGGCTGTAAAACTGACTTTAGGAGATAGCTTAATTGAGCTTAACTGCAGGTTTATTTTAGATCTCAGGAACTATGTTCTTGCTGATTTTAGTTCTGGAAGAGGGACAACTACTGCCTGGAGTCAGGTGATAAAAGACATCATACCAAATGTGAAAGTGGTATTTGCTAGGCTCCTTCAGGTCAGGACTTGGAAGACTTTTGCCAGGAACTGTTTTTTAAGAGACTTGCAATGGCATTTACTTGGTTACATGCATTCATAAGGGAAAGGAGTAAGAAGCAATCTAAGGGATGGGCAAATCTCCCAATTCACATAGTTGTGCAGGAGTCTCAGTTGCTGATTTCTATGCTGATTCCATGGGAGCTAAACCTCTCTAATGCCTGCCTCTGATCATGTGAATGTATTGTGGTGATCCTGGCTGGATGCCAGGTGCCCACCAAAGCTGCTCTATCGTTCTTCCTCCTCAACTGGACAGGAGAGAGAAAACATAACAAAAGGCTTTGTGAGTGGAGGTAAGGACAGGAAGAGATTATTCACCAATTATTGTCATGGGCAAAACAGACTCAAGTTGGTGAAATTAGTTTATTACTAATTGTCATGGGTTCAGCAGTAGTGGGGGTGGTACAGCTGCTGTGCCTGGAACCGGAGTAGCTGTGCTGTCTGTTGCATTGCCCTCAGGTCCAGGGACCTTTTTTTCGTTTT
>WYDI02037607.1:0-13815 GCA_009867235.2 Psittacus erithacus | reverse complement strand
GGAGGGCCACGAGGATGATCAGGGGACTGGAGCACCTCCCATATGAAGACAGGCTGAGAAAGTTGGGGCTGTTCAGCATGGAGAAGAGAAGAGAAGGCTGCGTGGAGACCTCATAGCAGCCTTCCAGTATCTGAAGGGGGGGTTATAAGGATGCTGGGAATGGACTATTCATTAGGGACTGTAGTGATAGGACAAGGGGAAATGGGTTCAGACTTAAACAGGGGAAGTTTAGATTGGATGTAAGGAAGAAGTTCTTTACTGTGAGGGTGTTGAGGCAGTGGAATGGGTTGCCCAAGCAAGCTGTGAATGCTCCATCCCTGGTGATGTTCAAGGCCAGGTTGGACAGAGCCTTGGTTGACATGGTTTAGTGTGAGGTGTCCCTGGCCATAGCAGGCGGGTTGGAACTAGATGATCTTAAGGTGCTTTCCAACCCTAACTGTTTGATGATGGTATGATTCTGTACAGAATAATAGCCATTCATCAGAGAATAAAAACAAGCTTTGTACATTATTAGTTTTGCTTTCCAGCATTGTTGTGAGGCAGGATGATATTCTCTTAAAGAGGACAAAGATTTATCTATGTAAATTGTAAAAATGGCTTATGACTTTTACCAATTTGAGAATCTAACATGAAATAATTTTTGCACTGATGTGACTTTGTGATAGTCAGAGCCAACCTAATATGACTTAAGAGTATGAACTGGGCAGAATCCTTACTTGAAAGCTTAGGAGAGGAGAAAGAGAATCCCATGTTGTTAAACTTACAGATAAGAATTGAAGACGTACCACTTGGGTTTTTTTTGGGAGGAAGTCTTGTAGGCCAGGCTTGATCTTTGCAAGAATATTTGACATGTTGAACATACATGAAGATATGAGCCACATACACTTGTTAGGGGAAAAGTAACTTTACTTACTTGTAAGTCTAGATCCTCAGCTATTGTAAGTTAGCATAATTCCATGGAAGCCAATGAAATTATACCAGGTTATACCACAGAAGGAGGATCTGGCCCCTAATCTTTCAAGTAGTAGGCTCATTAAATGCTCAGGGCCAAATTCTTTTCTGGCATGACTCTATTGAACTTAATGGAATTAAGCCGGCAGAGCATTTGGCTATTATTTAATACAGATAACAATCTAAGGGAAACCAGGTTTCTGTATTTGTTTTTCTTTTGATACGTAGCATTAGCAAACCGTATGTGAGTTTTGTAAGATGGAATATATGAAGTTCTGGCTAAAAGCGTCTGCACAGAGATCTCGCAGGTAGAGCACCAGACTTTTGTGATGTGCTACCTTATAAGGAACAAGCAATACTGAAATGATCACAGGTTTAAACCTTTTACTGTCTTCTGGAAAGGTACTGCTCAAACTGTCATCTCTCCTCTCTATTTCTTCTCTTATTATTTCACAGTAGTCTTCTCAGAAATTTTAGCAGGGTTAAGCTTATTATTGAACTTTGAAAATTATACTCTGAAAATTATACTCTATTCATCCTATGACCAAGTAGCTGATACAAGTTTTTCAAAGCTATTACTGGCATAATTTTTTTCTGTTCAAAGAGCATGATGGGCACATTCCATTTAAGAATTTTCACTGCATCATCTAGCAGCTAAAAGGCACAAATAAGTAACAATAGCATTGCTATTATCAGAGATTGTTTCCTGGAGCCATTTGCTTGAAATATTTGTATAAATTTTGTCTTGATTTCATTTCTGCAGCTTTGTTGATATTAGCTGGGCCTTATTCTTTTGGCTTGGTGTTTGATGACTTACCTGAGCTTCTTAATGCCTGATTGCCTCATGCGAAATTTAGCTGGAATTCTGCCATGCCCACTCAATCTGGTTTTAGTTTTGTGGGTTGGTTGGTTGGTTTGTTTGTTTGTTTGTTTTTTTATTGTCAATCCCCCCCCTCCAGTTTGCCTCGGACAAAACTTAACTCCTTGCCTTCTTTACTATTGTGCTCTCCTGTTTCCCATGTTGCTCTGAGTTGTTGAGTGGTGCTGTCGGCAGCAGTTAACTTTAGACTTTTGGAGAAAAAAATCTTTCTTTGCTACATTTTTGGAGCACTAGTATAGAAAGGTTAAGGTATGTGCCTGCACACCTTGTTGCATAATTGATGTTTACTACAGCAACAAACCTTTTTTGAAATACATATTTACCATTGGGAGGGCTTGAGGCCTTGATCAGGTGCTTTGCAGCTGATTTCAGGCATAGCAGGAATCATATCTCAGTGAAGAATTTCCCTTACAAAGGTTATAAATGAAATATTGCGGTCGTTTTGTGACCCATGTGGAGTTTTATAGAAACATGAGTAACCCAAACACTAAAATCCAAAACAGGATCACCAGCCCCTTCTACAGCACTCTTATTAAAGCTGGGCTGAGAGAGAGATCACTGCAAACTATTTGCAGTTGTGAGTGATGTAAGACAGCTCAAGGGCATTCAGTACCTGGCAAGCAGAACTATCTTTGACTGGACTTAGACGAAGGACCACCATGAAAACACAGAATGAAAAGCAGTGGAAGAGAAATTCATTGCCAATTAGTACCCAAAAACATTTGGATGAACAAGAAGAGCTCCATAAGCAAACGAAGAGTCTGGAAACCAGGTGGTAGGATGAAATGACTCATTTAAAGTTATGCATGAAAACATAACCGAACGTGAAGGAGTTGGTAAAACTTCTGGCTTGCATAAGTAGGGCTAATGTTTTCACATTTCTTTTATGTTTTGGTCTTAGCCTAGGGTGTGTAAAACAAGCAAGTATCTTTCCATGTAAGGGGAAGGGCACTGTTACTGTTCCAAGTAATAACAGCCTTGTTTAACAGAAACCTCTGACTTCTTTCTCTGCTACCCTGTCCCAGTTTGAGTTTCTCTAAATCAAAATGTAGCTAAATAATTAATGATAAGTAAATATGATAGAAAGAGATGAAGCTATACAACTATTCTGATAACATCAACCTGCAGAGTTGTTTGCCTGTAGAAATGAGTGTTTCCTACATATCTGATGAAGTGATACAGTGGAAGCTACAAAGCATTATAGCACCAGGAGGTCTTGTTGGGGCTGGTGAGTGGCTTAATGGCACAGACTGAATCTGTTTCTTTTTCTTTTTTTTTTTTCTCTCTTTTTTCTTTTTTTTTGTTTCCTCCAAAGAGTGTATCTGCGCATGATCATGTTTTCAGTTGTACTGAGCAGCTGAGTTGCAATCTGGCAATAGCTGTCTATGCATGTGCAGGGATGTGCTTACAATCTAATTTTTTTTCTCTGAAAAAAGGCAAGTATAAAATTGTGTTGCAAATTTAAATTAATGGCTGTGCTTTAACACTAGGGTTTTGGGTTTTTCTTTCTCCTCATGCCTGAGTTGATGGTTACTTTCTGTACACCTAAGTATAACTTACAGGAAAAATATTTGTGTGAGATTGACCAAGTAATTAGCCAGTTTACTCATGCAAATAAATATATTTTTATTCAACTTGGAACATCTTTTTGGCAGCATTGCTTTTAATTACAGAAACATTTAAAGGAAGACAAGGCTGTAGTGCATACTAAAAATGTTCCTTGCAAATAGTAAAAGGATTTAGGTGAGCAGCAGCTCTGTAATTACCTTGCAGCCAGAAAGAACCTCACAATGTTTGAAGGCTGTTAAAAATAAGGAAAGAAATAATTTTCTTCTCATGAGAGAGGAATTAATTAGCAGTGAGCTGAGGACCTTGGGATTGATTCTCATTCGAAGTAGATATATAAACCAAACATTGCTTCAGACTACTCAACATGAGCGAAAGATATGCTGGGAGAGCTGCTTCTTAGCATTGAACAGCAAATCTGGTCCATGAGGAGGGCTAAGAGAATTTTAAATCACCTTTACACCATTCCAGCATGGCTTATTCCAGAGGTTACTGAGGTTCTTTGCCAAAGTCAGCCCTGAAGGCCTATCTGAGTAACTCCAGCCCCTTGGCTGACTTGTTAACTGAAGCACCTTTGCAAGGCTTGCAGTGCTGCATGGCGCATTCTATTAGTTTGGGCTTGCCCTGAGATCTGCAGAAGGCAGTTTAAAAAGCAAGTCTGTGAGATGTCTGCACTGAAGAAGACAGTCTTTAGTCACATCATTAGGTCTAGAATTTGATTATGTTCTAGTGTTTTCAGCTGGCCTCAGAGATCTAGATCTCTAGGATCATAGAGCTATCTTTAAATAGCAGTGTAAGTACTTCTCTTTGTAAATTATCTGAGATTTATTAATAGAAAAAAAAACAAAAAAACAAAACCTCTGCCTACTAGTTTATCATGGCTTCAGAGGAAATAAAAATTATCACCTTTTGCTTTTCCTGCAAATATCTGTTCTCCAGGGTTAACTTTTTAGCTATTTGCCTAATTTCAGCTATATTATTTGACAAAAAAGCTAGAGGCATCAAAGATGATAATTTTGTGGTTATTTCTACCCAAGCATCTGGATAGAGGGGAAGAAAACCCCCTGTTTATTAATGCCCATGCTGAAAAGAGTTTATGGTAGGAGCACGTTTATTACCAAAATCGAAAGACTCTGTGCAGAAGGGAGACATTACAAATGCCCTAACTATTAGAAAAACTTCAGTTGGAAGCCACAACTTGTTAGACACTAGAAAATTCCAGCCATAAAACAGAGACTTCTGAGACCAGGCTGTCTTGGTTCCTCTGCTCACAGAACTCTTTTTTTTTTATTTATTATTATTATTTTTTTTCCCCTTTTTTGGTTTTGGGTTTTTTTCTTTTTTTCCCCATCCATACACTGGAGCCTTACCTTTAGTCCTGCTTATAGGTTTTAATATAAAGGAAATTCATCAGTGTCTTCTTGTAATTTTTTTCTAGCAAGTTGTTTATCTGGTATTAAGGTTCTCAGGGGACTAGACCACTGATAAAAATTCCATATGTAAGTAATGACAGGTGTCCTCCTAAAACTTGTGGTTTACATTTCTTGTCATTCACTGCTATTTAATTCTGGTACTGTAACAGTGGCTAATAGAGGAAATCATAGTGCCATTATGTTAGATCCTGTGAAAACACAACACAGAAGTGTCAGATGCTCTGTCGTTAAGCCAGCAACTGATCCCACAGGTTTACTTTTGAAAAAGTAATTTCTGTAGTAGAATTTACTAGCAAGTCTCCAGCAGTCCCTTTTAGCATTAAGATTGCTAACGTGGACATTCAAATAAAGCCTTGTACTTATTATAACTCTTTAGCAAGCAAGTTAAGAATCTGAAAAAGTCTCAGTTTTACAGAAGGAAGAAGGGGAAGTTGGTGGCAAAATTCTGGATTTGTAAGACTTAAAAGCATAAAAGACTATTGGTTTTAAAGGAAGAACCTAATTTACAAAACTTTTTTATTATTTGCCTTTCGTTTCAATAGGGATTGTATTTTTAGAAACTCGCTTGTAGATCTGTGCTACTTTCATTGCTGCCTAATTTGTGTAAATTGGGTTCACTTTGTATTTTGTTTAATGCAAAAGAAACATCCTTGCATATGTAACAGCAGACAGGAACCCATGATTTTCAATGTCAGTTCATAGAAAAGGGATGTATGGTATTCTTGGAAAGACGAAGTACTGCCAATTTACATGAAATATGAGTGTTAAGATGCTGAACAACTGATACGATGCTCCTTGTCAATATTGAGTCTCTGTCATATATCTTGAGGATTTCTTGAGGATTTTTACTAATAGAACCAGAAGTCCTGCTTAGTATTCCTGCTACCTAAATATGCTGAAAAGTATTTTGCAAAACAAGCATGTGATTAGCTTTGCTTAAATATATATATTTCTGCTATCTTCATTTAAATTGCTTATATGTGGAAATTTAAGGATTTGATATCTATGTCTAGTCAAGATTTAAGCTTATGTTACTGTGGAGAAAACACCAAGAATAAGGTAAAATAGTATTTTGAGGATAACTTACCTTTTTTTTTGTGTAACAATATGGTTACTTGATAATTTTGCCCAATGGAAAAAAAAAAGTTCTGCATGAATATATGGAAACTGGAGAAAACTTATGAAAATATTAGGTATACAGAAGAGGTTATAAAGTTCACTGGCGATGTTTGGAGAAGATATATGTATAAATGTATTATGATGGATTTTAGAAGATTTCTCAGTTTAATTTTGGAGCTGTGTGCTTAAACCATGACAAGCTGTAAGGACAAGAATCTTACTTTTTCTTTATAAAATCCACAAACAGTATAGGAGTGAGTGCCTTAACCCAAGAGAGCTCAATTTTGGTGGCAAAAGAGATTCCTGTCCTTCATTTGCTCCTAATGGTGTAAAATCAATGTTTCCAACTGTGTTTTGGTCAAAAGAAGTGATTGCAAATATTTATCTAATGCTTTTTGCTGGCTTTACTCCTGTTCTAACAGTTTGCAAGTACTCTGATTCCTCTAAGGAGGTACTTAGAATTCAGGGTGAAAAACACACAAAATGTCCTAGTTGTTTTGATGGGGCCAGCTATTTTCAGTATACATGTTTTTTCTTTCATATGCCATTCTGTGGACCTTTTAAAATGAAAATTATTTTCATGTGCTCACATATGTATGAACACATTCCTATCCAACCTGATCCAAAGCCCACTGGTGTTGGGACTTTAGTTAATTTTTGGACTGGGTCCAAAAGAAATCAATTTTTTGTTTGGTTGGTTTTTTTTGTTTTTTTTTTTCCTTGCCATCTTTACAGGGGAATGATCAAATTCAGCTTAAGGAGCCATTTCTCTTGTATAAGCTTGTACTGTACTGTTCTTTGTTTATGTGTATTTCTGCTATTATAAGCTAAAGTCTTGTTTGAAACAAAAATTCAAGCCCCCTCTTTCTAACTTGCGTAGTTTATTGTACCTTCAGGCTATAACTAGTGTGTACACTAGAACTGATACAGAACTATGAATCCAGAAGAGTCTGTAAGAATGATGTGATTTTGGATGCATCTTTGCACAAAATTATTTGGTATACATCTTCAGAGGCCCAGGAGCCTAATTGTCTCTCAGCCTTCAACTTTTTGGGTGGAGCTTCAGCATAGTTAAATAAGAGATATTTACTGTATGGGTGTACATACATAAATATTCAAGTCTGGTTTCATTGAAAGCAATGACGTTTTGCCACTGACTGCAGTGGGACCAAGGTTTCATTCATATGCTTATACTGTGAGACAGCAAAAATAACCTCAGACATATCTCTTTAAGTACATAAATAGATAATGTCTTCAAGTTATTCATTATATTCACCATATTAAAGAACAATAGCAAATCCATATACATGACTATATATTCAGTTATTTTCTGTAACCACAAGTCTGTGGTATGTAGTATAATTACCAGATATTTGCAATCTTTTTTTCTCTGTCTAAATGGAAAATCAAGAACCTGTTAAATATTTTAAAATTGTTTCTCCAATTGATATTAGTAACATCTTGCATTTTTAAGGCTTTTGTTTTTTCAGGACTTAAAAATTTAGCACACTATTGCTCACAGCATTTTCTTTGCTTTGAAGATGACATTAAAAATGGTTTTTTCTTTGTCTCTGATTTCCAAAGATGCACACAGTATCTAATTTCACTGAAAACTAATTTTTTAACCTGAAGTTAAAAAATGATTTTACACTGGCTGGGAACTTCAGCAATAACACGCAGTTCCTTTTGCCACTAAGCGTATTCCAGACTGAAGAATTTATTAGAAGCATTAATTGTGATGAGATTGAATGGACAAAGCAGCTTAGGTAACTTTCTTGTGGAAGATATCTCCACAGTTTAAAATGACTGTGTTATGTGCAGCCCAGTTAAAGGCAGAATGCTCACTTGTTTACTAAAATGGGAAGGAGCATCCATCCTCTGTATGTTGCAGATAGCTGAGCAGAATCTTTTTTTGATACTTGGAATGAATGAAATCTAACCACACGTTCCTGCACTGCTGGCCTGTTCTTCAGGGAGTATTTGCTTTTTTCTGTACTTTTCACAGTGCATTCTTAGCAGTTTATAAGTAATTGGAGGGGATATATGCACCTTCTGCAAGAACAGGATAAACAGTTTCAGAATTTCTTCTAAGACCTCTGGAGCCTCTTAGCTTTCACATGGAAAGAAAGTGCTCTTTTCTTGACTTGTGAAAGAGGACGGCTTTTAATGCTGGTATACTTAGCTTACGTGTTGCTCCTGCACAGGTTACTGAAACTGAATGGTTCCTGCCATTCAGAAAAGCCTGCACTGACATTAACAGTTAACTTAGAATCTAGAATGATAGATCCGCATGTGAGATACTGTAAATGCCAGTGGCAATAAACTGAATAACTCCTGTTGTTTGAGAGATGAAAGTAATAGTCAAAGGGTCTTTTAACAAATGTATTGGTTGGATTGGAAAATTAATATGTGAGATTTGTGTATACTGTGTATATTGCATATATCTGTAATTCAGATTCCTGACTCTCTTATGGGATCTGATAACTAAATGACTGGGAATTTCATATAGAAAATCCAGTACCTAAAGCCATCTAGGATTTATGAATATAGGTTTTTTTTTGCCAGTTAGCCTTTTGCAGAGCACGGTCCCTAAATGGCTCACAGTGTGATTCTAGTTCTCTGGGTTGATTGTTCCCATTCTTTTTTCTGGAATCTATTTTGACATAATTCAAATGCATAGTTCCTGTGAGCCCTTCAGGGTTTAGCTTCCCTTTACTTTCAGTGCTCCCCCTTCTGGCATGCAGGCTGTGGCTCTTGCTTTCCTTATTAGGGGAAAAATCTTCGTTTTGTTTTCTTTCTGATCTTTCTGGATATTCTTTTCTTCAGAGAAGAATGGACATCTTTGCCACTGGCTGCAAGATGTATGCCTTTCCATGGGAGGCAGTTGTCTGGCTCTTACTGCAGGTCTGATTCTCATCTACTCCTGGGGCAGGTGTCAACTAGAGCAAGGGCAAGCTGCTCCATGCTGTAGCTGAGCCAGGAGCTGAGGATGATGGCAAGGTAACCACAGCAGTACCCTCTCAGTCCAGTGATGCAGTCCTACATTACTTGAGTCAGTAGAGCAGTGGAGGACTGCTGATGGCAACTGGGATCATCTAACAGTGCAGCGATTGCTTGGCTTGTTCTAGTGATTAGCTCTGGGTGAGGCCAACCTGGGAAATCAAGTCAGCAGGCTGGGACAGCAAAGTACAAGGCTAGGCACAGGTATACCTGCCACATAGCTCAGGAGAGGACTGAAGGCAAAGCCCTGAGCTTGAATGCAGTTCTCAATCCTCAGTGTGGGAAACTCCAGTGAGGGTTCTCACAGCTCTGATGCAAGGTTGCAAGGCTACAGAATATCAGAACAGTGCCTAGCTTTACATACTCAGTGAGAAGCTTAATTCTAAAATTAACGTGACCTGTAAATGGTTCGCTGCTCTTGCTTCATTACTGAAGTTTGCAGCACCCAAACCTCAGTTTGTGACTGTTTTATTTTAAAGGCCACACAACTGAGATTCAGTTAAAGTTAAGTTTTGTGTCATCAAATTGTCAGAAAGTCTTGCCTGTGCTTCAGGAGTGAGTGCTGTGCCATTTGCTTGTCTCTGTCACAGTCCTGGAGAGCTAAGATATTTGTATATACTTGAATAGATTGCCAGAATCAATCCACTTTCCAGAGATGGACGTGGATATGTCCTCTTTTCCTCTGTAATGTGAATACTCAAATCTTTCCACATAAGAAACTCATATATTTGAGTTTCATGGCACTCCCTAATAAGGTTTTATAGCCATTAGTGTCAGTGCCATATATCACTGAGGCATTGAAAAAGCGGAGTTTCTTTCCAAAACCACCTTTCTAAGCATCCAAGATGAAGTGATTTTATAGCTTACACTTCCACAGATCTTTCAAATCCCACAGCACAACTTGTTTCACCTGAGCCTCGAAGATTTTTGTAAATGATTTCCCAGAAGCTCTTGAGGGGGTCTTTTCTCTCCTTATTTAAATTTAAACTTAAAATATGATTAGATTCTGTTCAACACGAAATTGTTCTAGAATACATTGCAAGCAATGTGTGTGCAAAAGGTAATCTACACTATCTAATAAATAAGATCGTGTAGCAGTTTGAAATTTCAAATGCGACCATTTGCTTTAATATTGCGAACTATTTGTTAAAACTTTAAGCTTGTGACATTTTTCCACACTGACAGCTAAATAATGAATTAATGGCTTTAAAGTCCATGGCAGCCTGAGGGTTTCAAATACGTGTTTAGTCAAAATAATTGGTGCTTTAATCATTCTTTATGAACCAAAATTGTTCCTTAGTTATACAGGAGCAGCTCTAAAGCAAATATCTATGCTGGGAATGTCTTTGTGTTTCTAAAATTATCTGCTAAGTTGGGAAATGGTGTCTGGATGCATTTTGGTTTTTAGAGTTAAAGAATTTATGTTTTACTTCATAATGACCACCTACATGGCTGCTGACTGTGCTGCCCCTTTACTGACAGTGAGCAGCTTGTTGTAGTTTTAGTACATGTGTACATAAACTGCCAAGGTTTCAGAACAGATTGTAGGGTCTGTGTGTGTATGTGACCTCAGATTCTGCACTGTCAGATGAAGTGTGTAGGGCCCATGCATAACTTACTAAATTAGGGAATCTGTTCACAACAAAGCTGTCTCTTAACCTAACTATGGCGCAGCTGAGAGCTGCATCCATGAGATCTTCTGTTAATAGTGGGAATAAATACCTTAGGTTAAACAAAGGAGGAAACTGTGGTCCCAATTCTATGATTGGTATCATGCAAGTAGACTACTGTGCCTGCACCATATTCTGCTGAGGTGCTTGTATTAACCTCAGCAGTGCACCTGTGCAGGAAATGCTAACCCAGTTAAGATCTATCAGAAGGGCCATCAGGGATCTGAGGAGCCTTCTGTGCCTGGTACATCCCTGACATAGATAGGACCTACTTAATAGCATGAAGGTGATTTAACTTCGAGCTCAGGGAAGTTTGTAAGACTGCAGAATAAGGTGTAGTGGTGTGCTGAAAAAAGTGTTAGTCTAGGTTTGCTGTTTCTTACACCATGACCTGTGTTGGACTGGTTATAGGCTCAGATGAGCAGTTGCTGTGACCTAGTTCCTACCTTACATGACTAACTTCTTGGAAACACTGTTTATCATATAGCTAAAATGATTTTGCTGGTGCTTTACTTTTGGTAGAGTTTAATAACAATGGTGTATGCATATTCCAAATGGAAATAAATTTTCTTCAGGATGTGCCTCAGTATCTATTTAGAGTAAATTCAGAGCATGCTCTTTGAGAATTCTTGCTACCTGGTATGGTATTGAAGACAAGGTAATGCCTTTTAGAAATAGCTTTCTAGGTGCCAGAAGAGATACTTCTGGCAGCAGTTATTCAGCTTTTGTCTGTAATCAATGAATCCCCACAGCATCTTGTCTTCTGTTGTCACACCTCTGCATGAGTTTGAAATAGCCTTTCTCCAACAGCCATGTTGGGCTTTCTCTCTGAGCTCCCTATGGGTTTTTGTAACAGCCTAAGCACAAAACACTGCGATCCAGTAAGGAGGGGTTGTTCAGTCCTGTCTTCCTCCCAGTGCTTTTTAGGATTGACATGATATGCTTTAGTTGGAGCATAATTCTTTGAGACAAGTCTCCAAGCTGGAAAAAAACAAAACCAATAGTGTGAATGACTGCAAAATGCAATTATTTTTCTCTGACTGTTAATGCAGAAGAAAAATAGCTAATCTGTGGCAAATTTCTTCCTATTTGGATAGTGTGACTGTATCAGATTAAAACGGAACACTGCAGAAGTTTTACTTCCTGACTTCTAGCTCTGGATACCGTGTAAGCTGGTACATCAGGTTGTTTCCTTTCTGCATATAAAAGAGGAAGCATGGCAATGATGTTGGTGGTAAATCAGTCAGTGTGGGTACTGAGGGGTAAAGTGTCTCAGAAAGGGAGAAAACATATCCTAGCAAGTTTCAGCTGGCTCTTGTAAATGTTAGATATTTTTGACTGACTGCCAAAATGTTTCTGCATTTCTTTGAAGATTTTCTTTAGCTTAATAGTGTGTGGTAATTGAGGTATAGAATTTCAGCTGTGCTTATTTTTTGCCCTGATATAGTCTTGCTTAGGCAAACCTTCTCTTCCCCCTTGTTTGATTCCCCCTCTCCCTTGTTTGTTTTTTCCCTCTTTTTTTTGGTTGTTTTTTTCGCTTCCCTCCTCCTATTGAATAGTAGACAAGGAATGTCGAAAGGGATAAATATCTGCTAGAAACTACTTTACTTTAGGAGGTGAGGACAAATTATTACTAGTGATTATCTATCTCCCTGAATGATTATTTGTTTATTTGGCTGCATAAGAGACCTTCATAATTCATTACGATGATCAGAACTGGGGACTAAAAGTAGAGTATGTGACAATTCAGACTTTTCTACCTGCATTTGTTATGCTTGTAATGGTGCTACAGTTTTAGCTAAGGGAGGGATTATGTGAAAGGGTACCAGCTTCACAAAATGTATGCTAAAAGTCCCTTGCACTGTTATAACTGTACCTCACTAAAGGCTTGTCAAGCTTTATTCCATAAACATAATTTAGTCTTATATTCAATATCTGGATTTAGAGTTGGAGTAGAACATCATTACAAACAAAGACAGTGCCAAAAGTAAAAGAAAAGGCAGAATTCCTGCCAAAAGTAAGAAACATCCAGCACTGGATGCGCTAGATCCTTGTGCTGCCACAGTCCTCACTGTGCTGCCACAGTCCTCATCCTGTCAGTCTTCATTGTATTAAAACAAATCAAAATTAATTTTGCTTAAAACAAAAGAAAAAAAAAGAAAAAAGCTTCTTGCTAGAAAGCAGTTGAACTGTTACTTCAGCATTTGAAACATTATGTTTAAACTATCTGGTAGGTGGTAAGAATGGGAGTTGTTGCACACCTTGAGAAAAGGCCAGTTAGCTGATGTTTGGCATGTTGAATGCATAAGCACTATGAGTAGTCCCATTAACTTAAATGCACACTCCTGTTAGTGAAGATAAATGTACTGCAGCCTTATCAGGATGGAGTAAAGGAGCATGAGGGTAAGCATTTGCAAATCTTGGTTACTATTTTTAAACCAGAAAACAAGAACTTATTTTAATGGCAATACTGAGTGTTATGGTATTTCTTTCCACTTGTCTACAGTAAGCTAAAGTGAAGTATGTTATAGGTTGAAAAGCCAGAATTATAATTCAAAAATATTCATGATAGAGGTTGCAATATTTCCTTGTCCCTGATGTGTTCTTCAAACTAAAGGCTTTTATTCTTCCTTCTTTTCACTGAGAAGAATTGATTCTGGTAGCAGCTAATGAGAGTTTCAACTATCCATACTAGGAAAGGATTTTAGAATTTGACAGTTCATGCCTACGACAGGTAATTAAAAAACATGTGCATATAGAGAAGTGAATGACACTTCCTGAAGGATGGGAGATATCAGTGTTTATGGAAATTTATCTAACAGATACCTCGTTTCTATTACTGGGAGCTAATCAATACAAGGCTTTCTTTGTATACATCTGAAATCACATTTTAAGCTTTCAAAAGGGTATCTCCCTTTTGATCAAGGAAAAAAGAGGCTTATGAAAGGTGGAAGGAAGGACAGGTGGCCTGGGAAGAATACATGGATGTTGTCCGGGAAGCTAGGGACCAGGTTAGGAAAGCTAAGGCCCAGTTAGAGTTAAACTTGGCTAGGGATGTGAAAGATAACAGGAAGGGATTCTCTAGGTACATTGCAAATAAAAGACAGACTAGGGACAACGTGGGCCCTCTCCGGAAGCTATCAGGAGAACTGGCTATCCTGGATTTGGAGAAGGCTGAGGTTCTTAATGACTTCTT
>WYDI02037604.1:19026-42780 GCA_009867235.2 Psittacus erithacus | reverse complement strand
GTTACTGGACTGTTCTTATCTCAACCCGTGGGAGTTGCATTCTTTCGATTCTCCTCCCCATCCCTCCGGGAGTGGGGAGGGGGTGGGGGGGAAAACGAGCAGGCTACATGCTTTTCTAATTTACAACTAAGCTTAAACCACGACACCTACCTAGCAGTGGAAGCATTGTGGACATGCTGTAGAAGCCCTGTTTTCCTTTACAGCAAGATGACTGCAAGATCTTGCCTTTATGCCTGACGTAGTTCCTGTGGGAAGTTCTGCTTGGACAAGGCTACTGAGTCCAGAAGTGACCCCAGCTGGCTAATGTTAAACATTGTTGTATGCATGATAATATGCAAGTTAGAAGATGTCTCCTGGCCTGCCTTAGGGGACCAAGCAGGAATGATTTCCTCATAAACACAGGAGCCAAAGCTGGAATTCAGCCTCTCAGAGAGCAGTAGCTTGTTTTCTGTGTAAGTTGGGATTCATGTCTCTATATTATGATTGCTAGCATCAAGGTCTTAAAGGGCAGCAGAAACAAACGATGTAGTGGGCAAATACAAAGATATCTTCAAAGCATTTCCTTGATAAAATTATGTGGAAAATGTACTGATTTTTTCTCAACAGAAGCTTACTAGTGAGATAGACTGAATGTTTCTAAGGGTTGTGAAGATGCTGATTATAGCATACATGTATGAAACAGACTATTTTGACATGACTGAGGAGGTGCTGTTCTGGCCCATGCAATTTCCTTTCATACTGAAAGGAGAAGCTTTGAAAAATCTACTAACTTATTTCAAGCAGAACCACGGCACAGCTCAGATACTCATTCCTCATCTTATTTGTCATCTTGATATGTTGGAGTAGGAAATCCTGGAGATTCGGATTATCACAGATATTACCAATAACCTTAACCTTGAACCATTATCACCCCAACTCCATTTAAGTTTCTGGACTAAGAAACACAAATGGAACTCTGGGATTAGCAGAAGTTGGCCCTAGAGGTTGATATGCAACTTAAACATGGCCTATGACTTCTTTGATGTGCCTGGTCAGCCTGCACAGAAACATAATGAAGTGACTGTGACATCAGATGAAAATGGTTCAGATAAGATGAATCTAACCTTATTTGAATTAATCTGGCAAGAGCTATGGGCTGGTGGCTAAGAGTGGAGTGTTAATGTTAAGCTGAATGCTGCTGCTGGAGAAGGAGCCAAATCCAAAATATGGTGGTTAGAATATTCTTACCATTTTAGTGTGCTTCATCAGCAAGAGGCTGGTTACAACAGCACCCTGAAGTACAGCTTTATATGCTAGTCTATGTTTGTTGTTCTTATGATTTAAAAACTGTTTTAAATACTGGTTACAGTCCTAAAAATGATGCTATGATCTGGGTAGCTACTAACCTGTGTTAGCTCTCTGCTTTTAATAACTGACAGCCATAATTGAACTGTCAATTAAAATGACAGATTCCTGTTGATTAGAGATATCCACAGTGAATCTCTAGCCACTGACAAGAAACAGGCTTCTATGCTACCAGACAGTCTGCTGTAATAACGGGAAAAAATATTTTTTATCATAAGCCATAAATGAATTTTCTGTTATCTTTAAGAGCATGTTATTTTGCAAAGGGATTTGAGTCAAAGCTTTAAGTAAGAGAGACTTTTGCAAAGCTTATGAAAACAAGATTGCTAAATCCTCAAATCTTAATCCATCAGGATTGAGAACTACATTCAGAAAAGCTAAGTAACTGGTTTATGCACATTGGAGAATATTAAATTAAATAATTAATTGCCTGCAAGTAGAAAAGTATGTTCCAGTCTCTGCTATTCTGTTGAAATGAATCTTACATGGCCATTGGCTTTTTGCCTCTCACAAATATTAATCTCACTAAGTAACAGAAATATTTATAGAGAGCGACAGACAACTGACAATAGATTTTAAATCTAATAAAATATAAAATTCTGTGCTTAAGAGAATTGTATAATTTTCTTCCTTTTCATTTAGCTTTTACTTTTTTCCTAAAAGATAATCTGAAGATCTTCTTAACTATAGCTGTCATCCTCCCCAGACCAGAAAAGCAAAAGTTTGCTAGAATTAATTGAGGAAATTTCCAGTTATTTCTTCCAAACATGTCTCAATTTCTGTGCAATTATTTTTGCAGTATTCACCCCACTGCTTCCATTTATCATCTACATTTTAAGAACTGAATAAAACATTGTGGGCGCATATAGTTAGTACAGCATTTTCACAAATATATTCCATATTTCTAAACAAGAATCTCTCTTCACATTGCTTAGTTATGCTTTTCTTCTTTAATTAAAAGGGAGGGTATCTTTCTGACTAAAATGACAGGATTGTTCCTCAGATTGTACTAAGATAAAGGAAAAATCTGGTTCGTTCAATTAATATCTCTAATATCCACTCTAGGATTATAATTGTAACAATTACCCTGCGTTATAGTCTGCTTCTATTCCCATTGGAGACTAACTTGAAAGGCAAGTGCCTCTTTTCTCATTGTTATTTTGTTAGTAACCACATTCTGAAGAGCTGATTCTCAGTCTGAGCAGCACCCACCCATTTTATAATGTTGGTGGTAATTTCTGCTTGCTCAATGGGATATTCTTTCATCCAGAGACTTAAAGTGCTTGACTTGGATAAATTTAGCTTGTCAGCAACACATGAATATAGGTGTTATCAGAGATGTGTGACTTTCAGAGAAATGGATCTTATAACATAGTACTAGGTAGAAATATCTGTATGTTGTCATATAGGAGTGTTAACTAGAGTAGAGGTTGGATTCCCAGTTGTGGCTTCTGGACCTAAATATTTTGGTGGTAGCTTGCCATGTTTTGCTTTTTCATCATGCAGTCTTAATAGATCTATCCTCTATCAAGTCAGCAAAAAGATCAGAAATAGTACAGAATTCTTCTAACTCTTGGCTCTTTGTCTTTGTCCTACCAGTATAAGTCCTGTCCTGAGAAAGTTGGAGGAAGAGAAGTGATGAAAATCAAGATTTCTGCATTCATGGTAAACTGGACGATGAGAGCAAATCCCATCTTTTAGTTTCCATGTTGTGATCTATTGTTTTGAAATGCTTTCGTGAAAAGTGCTGCTCAAGCATTTTACCTAAGAGTTACTAGTAACTCATCCTACCTTCATCTGTGGCAAAAGCCCTCAGTGCTCACCTGTGTTAATTCTGATCAGCACTTTTAATTTACAGGGGAAATAGAATCATAGAATCATGGTTTGGGTTTGAAAGAACCTTAAAGATCGTCTATCTCCAACACCTTGCCATGGGCAGGAATACCTTCCACTAGAGCAGGTTGCTCAAAGCCCCATCCAACCTGGCCTTCAGCAGTTCCAGGTATGGGGCAGCCACAACTGCCCTGGCAACCTGTTCCAATGCCTCACTCCCCTCATAGTGAAGACTTTTTTCCTGATATCTAATCTAAATCTCTCCTCTTTCAGCTTAAAGACATCCCCCCCATGTCCTGTCCTTACAGGCTTTTGTAAAATGTCCCTCTCCAGATTTCTTTAGACCCCCTTTATGTATAAAGAGGCAGCTTAAAGGTCCCCCTGGAGCCTCAGATACAGATGTCTTAGATTTAGGTATCTTAGAAATAGAGTGATAAATCACTGTTGTGCAAAATAAGTTACCCACCCAGTCAAAGGCTTACAGCCTTACTCTACGTCAACTCATGACAATTTATTTCTAGCAAGAATTAAAGAATACTAAATGGTCAAGTCTGGCTCCTAATAAGACCAGTTCATATAATAGTGTTCATATTTGTAGATGGCTAGGTAGCAGCCTCTGGGTTTGATTGTACCTAGAAAGAAAATGAATGAGGAATTGCTCTGTGAATTCAAATTACTGAAGTCATGTGAGTCATTGTGTTGTCATGTGAGTGCTGACAAATGTAGTCACAATGTTATTAAAAGCTATCCCCTCATTTTCTCCTTTTCCACTGTGAAGACTACTATCTGGATAGCCAAAATCATAGTAAAAAATGTGTCTCTGTCCCTCAGCCATTTCACTCTTTCTACATATAGTGAAAGGAAGTTTACATTTAAAGAATGGGGACAAAGAGCTAACAATAAGTGCAGCTGTGCATTAGAGCCCACACATCATATCCTGAAGTTCATATAGTGAAGGGTTGTAAACGTACATGGAGGAGCAATAAAAATGCAAGAAGATATGTTTTTGCCATATGCCCAAATTTTTAGTGTGCTTGGTTTCCAGGTTATTCATTATTTATATATCTAGTAGTGTGATACTAAAGTGGCCTGACCTTTTCCCTAAGTTTCTGGTTTTAGTAGAACTATATACAGCATATAACTTCAATCATACATGTACCACATGGCATCAGAAACCCCACATCAGACTTACTTGCATCTCTTAGGTCATAGTGGAGTACCATATGGAGTTCCAAACTCAGTGGGCTTCAGGATATGTACATAACTAACTAATTAGATATGCAAATACTCACTGAGTCAAACCCATCTGTCTTCAGAAGTGCCCACACAGCAGGAGATTTTCTTGGCCAAAAGTTTTCTGAGTTGTGATGAACTGGAAAGTCATTTAGGAATATAAACCATAGGAAAAATCACTTTGTTAAGATCATCTTTTTATCTAACCTGCTGTCTAAGTTTTGCTTTATGCTGAGACAAAAAATGTGAAAACTTTATGTAATGATAATAATGGATCTGTTAGATCTGACTGAAGTGGCCAAACGCACATGCCAAGGAAAAACGAAACACAGCAAGTGTATCTGATACTTTCTCTGAAATACTTTCTCAACCTTTACCAATTTGAAATTAATAAACACTGTGAGGCAAAGGTGGTTTCTAACTGTTCTGGTATATTGAACAGTAGATTTGTGTTTTATGAATCTTGCCTGGCCTTTTTTGAATCCATCTGCATTTTTGGCAAGAAGTCCCACAGCTTACCTTCTCACAGCTATTTCCTCTTGCTTGCTTTGACACTGACTGCTTGCTAACTTTATCTTATTCCCCTTTCTTTCACTGAAAAAACCAGAAAACAACTAATCCTTATCCATCCTGGCTTCCCTATCCCCCTCTTAATATTCTAGGCCTTTAGTTTGGGTAAAATTGAAAAGGAAGCAATTGCACAGATGACCTTGTAATGATCATTCTGCATAGGCAATGTAGGTACAGGTTTGTAGAAATGCTGAGCAGTTAGGCACTCTTATTCAGAAAATCAAAAATAATTTTTATATGACTTCATGTCTTGAATGCTTTGATAAGTAACCATGAAGGCTGATTATTTCTTGAGTTGTAAGCAGCTTAGGGTAGCTGTAAACATCAGAGAGTAAGTTATTGGCTGCATCATCCTCCTAGTTAGCTGGCAGATTATCAATCTCAAAAGAAAATACAGGCAAACCTTTTGGAATCTGTTTCCTGATTTTTAAGTGTATCAAAAAAAAAATAAATTCACAAAGCAGCAAATGAGCGACAAACTGAAGGTAAAAAAATTGTTGTTTTCAGGTACTTCATAAACTAACAAATACTTCCCCTGGAAAAAAAACAAAATGCTCACTCCTAACCTTAACTCTAACACTAACACTAGCCATATCCTTAACCCAGCATTTTGTTAGTAATGTGCCCTATCTTGTCAGACTCCAAAATCTCTAATTATTTAATTGCAGAGGAGAACATTTCAAAATAGCATTGGTTTTCCTTGGAAGTTTTATAGTAAACAATGCTCTGGATGAGATCCAGCCCAAGAGGACAGGTATTCAAGTTGTGTAGACCCTATAAAAGATGGAGGCTGGGCTTTTGTAGGTTCTTTGCAGTGTATGGAGCCATGGGCAATAATGGTGGATAGCCCCTTTTGGGATGTCATGATCAAAGGGTGAGGTGTCCCTGCCTGTGGCAGGGGGGTTGGAACTAGGGGATCTTAACGTCCTTTCCAATTCTAACTATTCTATGATTTTATGATTCTCTCCTTCACTGTAGAGGAGTTAGCTGGCAGCTGGTGAAGCATGTTTGACCATGGGCTGTTAACACAGAGCACCTGTGTTGCAAGATATGACTTGGTGTTTAACACTTAAACTGGTAGAAGAATCACTGAGACTGTAGTTTACTGTGTTATCTCTTTTGTATACATGTTTAAATGTTTTTATTATTTAATGGGATCACTTGCAATATTTGAGAACCCAGTGACTTCTCTGGGACTCTCAGAAAACCTTAAAAAGCATATTAAATCTTAATGTTCAAGTGCTGTAAATAGAATGCTGGGTATTGATAAATTATATGTAACATTTATTATGGTAGATTCTGTGTTGTCCCAGAGCTGATGGAAATACAGCCTGTATTTGCTCCCATTAATGGTACTTGTTCTCAGTAGCACTTCAGGCTGCCCTCATCTGATCTTTTTATCTGTATAGCAGTTTGAATTGCCTGAAGTCTTTCCAACTCTCATGATCAGTTCCAGTCATGTAATGTTAAATACACTAGGCAGAGACCACAAGAAGGAGCAAAGTTGAAAGAAGTTAAAAACTTGCAGTTAAGACTGGGGTTGTGGAAAATCAGAATTTTCTTGTGTTGCATGCAAAACTGGAACAGAAAGTTGAAAGCTCTGTTCTCAGATCTGCCACCATCTCTCCGTGCCTATAAATAAATCAGTAGTGTATCATTAAGTTCCTTCATCAATGAAACAATGCTCTGTGTGTTACTATTACCAGAAATTCAAGGGAATTTTTTAAAAATGAGCAAAACAAAGGGGCAGACTGGAAGGCAACATCCTGCTCAACCTGCCAATATTACTTTGGCGCCTAAAGGTTGTGACCTGCTCTGTGCTGAAGTATCATATTGTGATTATACATGTCTTGTTAGGACAGCTTCATTTAGCTCTCACAAAATCTTTCCAGTAGTTGGCCTTTCATGACTGTCAGAGTGATTGAGTAATTTGGATGCTTTCCAAGGCTTCTTCTTTTCCCAGTAACCTACATTGTTTCAGATTGAGTGTGCAGTGGAGAAAAATATTTGCCAGGAATTTCTATTACAGGAACTGGTAGAAACATCACTGGACTTGACTCAAATCAGGCAAGAAAATCTTTTGCTACAAATTTATATTGGCAGCTCTTGATCATAAGTGTCAAATTCAGGCATATTAAGATTCCTGAACAATTTTGATGTTTGGCCTTTTCCATTATGGACAATGAAATAATCTTCTCATGGCAGGTGGTTAAAAGACTGCCATCCCAAGCATGTGGGCAGAACATGAAAGAATATTAAAATTTTACACAGATGTAGCAAGGGAATATTGGTGGCTATGCCTGTCAGGTGAATGGGGTTGTTACCATCCTTGTGGTGAGCGAGAAGTGTGAGGAATGTGGTCACAGGCTCTAAAGGGACTCAGAGGCACAAACAAGGAATTTTTACATTTGTTGACTTTAGTTAGAGGAGTTATATACACAAGCCAACAGTCTGGGAGGGAGATGATTTCTATCAACACCATTCTGAGTAGGACTACATTGCATTTGTTGAAGCTCAGGACCAAGACTTGAATTAATTGAGTGTGGGAGCGGCCCTGAGAGAGCGGAGCAAACACCGAGTGCAACAGAGTTGCTGAAGCAGGACGTGTTGAAACTTGTGGGCAGAAAACCCTGGTAAAGCAGTAACTAAAAGCCTTGGGACCTGCTGATAAGGAAATGAATGATGCTGAGGATGAAGCCAGACAGACTTGCTGATAAGGAAGTGAAAAATGCTGATGATGGGGCCATAAAGACTTGCTGATAAGGGAAGAATGCAGAGGATGGAGCCACACAGAGAAAACTTATCAGCAGCTGCAGGATTTGGGTGTAAATTACCAAGACTGTGTGTTAATGATGATTTCCTTATTTGGGTAGAATAGATACTAAGGTGAACGACCAATCAGTGTAGAATGTTTGGTTGTAAAGTTGTTAAACACCAATGAAGTTAATCCACATCCTTGTCTTGAAGGTATATAAGCCTATATGTGTAACCATTAAAGCTGACACATTGCTTGCATCAAGCTGAGTCCTGTCTCTCAATCGCAGCAATTGAGATTTGAATAGTTTGGTTTACATGGATAAACAGGGAAAAACATATTAAAAATATTAACTGTGATTAATCTCCAAGACTTAGACACAGTCTGGTTTATGGCTGAGGAGATCAGGGTCATAGATGAGACCCAGGCAGCAGGCAGATGTGGTAGCTCTCTGGTAGCAGGTAGTAGATGTGTTATTGTTGAAAGAAGTTATCTACAAGTAGAACAGGACTGAAAATATTTTGGTCAGTAGAAATCTGGTGTTTAAAATCACATGCACTTTCTAAGGCATCTGCTAAAATGACTCTGTAAGCTCCACTCCTTGACACATAGGGTAGCAGGTAGCAATCCTGCTTCTCCATCTGTCCTGAATGTCCTAGGTCTAGGATAGCCTGCTGTCATGCTACCCACTTCTCCTTTGCATCTGGAACTTCTGATGATTAGCACAAGTTCTTATTATCTATGCGCAGAGCATTGAATCACTGCGCAGCCTCCTCCATCCAGCCCAGCAGACTCTCGGGGCAAAAGCCACTCAATTCGGTAGAGATGTGGTCCATCTGCTCAGGACCAATTTCTTAGTCTTAAAAAAGTTAAGACTTTCTTCCACTGTTGTAAGGATCATCATGCTTTAAGAATATTTTTATTATACTTTATAGCTATGTGAAAAAATGGATTATCTTGCAAAAACTAATGAGTTCACAGCTGCTGAGATACTGTGTGAGAAAGAAAAGGAAAATCTGATATAAGCTATATAAAGGAGCTGGATGCAGACATCATCTGTGATACTGAATGCAAAAAGACTAATCGCTCATGGAGGTGGTTTTAAAAAATGACTTATTTATAATAATAGCATGAGAAAGTCTTTAGTGCTTGAACAAGAAAACATAATCTCTTTGTCAGCCCACTTCATGCTGGGATACGTAATCCAAGACCCACAAATCAACAGGTAATTGCCATTCATTGCAGTAGGAAGTAGCAGAAGGAGGTAAGGTGCGTTCATCTCCCCAGTGAAGGCTCTTGAGATTTAAAAAATAACTGTTCATTTTTTTTCTTTATTCTTGCATTCAAGATGCTAACTTCTCCATTTTTTTTCTCCCATAGATATCACTCACCATCATAAAAAGGGATAATTTCTTTTTTTTCTTGGCTTTTTTGTTTGTTTGTTTGTTTTTTGGGGTTTTTGGTGGTTTTTTTCTTCATTTTTGAAATTGAAAGTTGAATTTGGATACAGTACAGTGTCAGCTGCAGGGAAAAGTTGAAATATCACTGAAGTCAATTGTGCTGGTTATGACAAGTTTGTATTTCTTGACAGTTTTTGATAATGCTCTCTATGCTGTCTGCAATGAGTTAGCTGATTCTTGTTACATGTTCACATAAAATCTGTCCTGGATTTTTTTTTAAACTGGGGGAAAGCATCACCAGTTCAAAGTCCTTGGATCTTCAAATGAAGAGAACCTCACCAGGGGCAAGATAGTAAAGGTTTGCAGCCATGTTAATTCATACTGTTTTCTGCCTTTATCTATTTTAGACCAGAAGACATTTTCAGCAACTCTCCTATCTCATGGTCTTAAATAATTTTTGGTAATTTCACATGGTACATTGTTTGACCTTTGTTTGAAATAAAACTATGTGTTAGCTAATGCTGTTACAACAGGAGCGTGTGCTGTATCAGTAATGGCAATGATGTGAGCACTAAGTATGAGTATTGCAGTTTTTCAGGGAGTTAAGGAGGACTTAGATGCAAAAATATAAATTCATTGAAGATTGCCAGATTTTAAAGATAAAACATAAGTGATAAATTGATCAGAAACTCTGATGGAGAACATGGGGAAAAAAAAGAACATGTTGATAGCATCTCACTGTGGTACACTCCTTACATTGCCAGGAGGCAATGGATATTTTTGACCTGCCATTTAATGACCTGCCAAAATGAGATACTGCTTGAAGATAATTTTGTAACTGTCATGTATCCATTATTTTCCTTCTTCTTTCATCTGCTAGTTTGCATTATGGTTATAAAACTCATGGATATATTGTAAGCAGCTTAAGAGCAAGTTGGAGAGACTGGTATTGGAAGCATACTCTAACCCACTGGAATTTGAAAGCCTGAGAAGTTTAAATTTGGTCTGTTGCAGTGTCTGTTTTTTTTTTTCAAATGAGGTCCCCAACAAACATTTCTCTCCTACCCCATGGAGCACCACATGGAGCAGTTTCAGCGCCTACATCCATCCACTGAAGATGCCCACAGAATATATTTCATCACTGCTGTGTCGGGTTGTAGAGAAAAAGAATCATCTGGTGTTGATGTGCTGAATACAACAGACTAAATTTGGCATTGCTGAGCAGGACTCATTTTCAGTAATAAATATAAATGGCTCAACTCCAGAAGCAGCATTTTATTTGTCAGGCAGTTACTCTTTTAATGAAAAAATTGAACCTGCCTGTACTTCAAGTATGTAAACTATTGCTGATCATTCATAATGTATTTTAATGGATTAGACTACTATGAAGTAAAGAAATCTTGTCATGGAGAACATCTATCTAGCAAATTTACAAGAAGTTGTAAAACCAGTCCCTGGAATCTTTCTTCACTGAAATTTACATGAACTCCTGCTGCTGCTGTCTTGTTTAAGGGTTCACAGGGCTTCAATTTTAAAATCAGCATTTTAAAAAATTCTGTACGTAAACATGATTGAGGCAGAAAATTGTAATATGCAGAGGTGACTCAGGCAGAATGCCTTTTTGTTTATTTGGCTTCTGTTTTTTAAATATAGAATCATAGAGTCATAGAATAGTTAGAGTTGGAAAGGGACTTAAGATCATCTAGTTCCAACCCCCCTGCCATGGGCAAGGACACCTCACACTAAACCGTGTCACTCAAGGCTCTGTCCAACCTGGCCTCGAACACAGTCAGAGATAGAGCATTCACAACCTCCTTGGGCAACCCATTCCAATGCCTCAACAACCTCACAATAAAGTTCTTCCTTATATCCAATCTAAACTTCCCCTGTTTAAGTTTTAACCTGTTACCTTGTCCTATAACTACAATCCCTAATGAAGAGTCCCTCCCCAGCATTCTTGTAGGCTCCCTTCAGATACTGGAAGGCTGCTATAAGGTCTCCACACAGCCTTCTCTTCTCCAGGCTGAACAGCCCCAACTTTCTCAGCCTATCTGCATAAGGAAGATGCTGCAGTCCCCCGATCATCCTTGTGGCCCTTTTCTGGACTTGTTGCAACAGTTCCATGTCCTGTTTATGTTGAGGACACCAGAACTGCACACAATACTCCAAGTGAGGTCTCACAAGAGCAGAGTAGAAGGGCAGGATCACTTCCTTCAACACGCTGATCATGCTCTTTTTGATGCAGCCCACGATACAGTTGGCTTTCTGAGCTGCGAGCGCACAGTGAAGCCAGCTCATGTTCAGCTTCTCATCAACCAGCACTCCCAAGTCCTTCTCTGCAGAGCTGCTCTGAATCTCTTTTCCACCCAACCTGTAGCTGTGCCTGGGATTGCCCTGACCCAGGTGTAGGACCTTGCACTTGGCACGGTTAAACTTCATAAGGTTGGCATTGGCCCACCTCACATGCGTGTCAAGGTCCCTTTCCTCCAGCGTATCAACCAAACCACTCAGCTTGGTGTCATTGACAAACCTGCTGAGGGTGCACTCAATCCCACTGTCCATGTCACCGACAAAGATGTTGAACAAGACCGGTCCATGCATGTATGATCCTTTGTCTACGTTTTTTTTTTTTTATATTAGAAAACATGGCAGAGACTTCTGGTTGCGGGTGACACCTCCTATAGACTACAAAAAAAGCTTTCAGTTTGTGTAGCCGCAGTTTAAAGCAATCTGCATTCTTCGGGAAGTTGATGGGGGAGGCTGGGTGATCCCAGTGTCATGGAACTAATTATATTCCTTTAAAATTTGAAAATTTTGCTATTGGGTGTAAAAAAAAAAAGAAAAGTTTGTATTCACCAGCCTTAGCCTTTGACTTTGTTCAGCAAGATGTCCACATGTGCTTAAGTTCCTGTAAAATCAATAGCATGAATTGAGGCCAATTTTTTATACCTTGCTAAATAAAGATACTAGATCTAGAATGATTCTGTTTTCCAGGATAAGTACACAGTGGAAGTGAACTGGAGCTGAAAAGCTATATGAAGATGGGCTAAGAAAATTGATGTTGTTCAGACTGGAGAAGAGAAGCTGCATGGAGACCTCATAGCAGCCTTCCAGTATCTGAAGGGAGCCTACAAGGATGCTGGAGAGGGACTCTTCATCAGGGACTGTAGAGACAGGACAAGGGGTGATATGCTCAAACCTAAACAGGGGAAGTTTAGATTGGATATAAAGAGGAAGTTCTTTACTGTGAGGGTGGTGAGCCACTGCAAAGGGTTGCCCAAGGAAGCTGTGAATACTCCATCCCTGATGGTGTTCAAGGCCAGGTTGGACAGAGCCTTGGGTGACATGGTTTAATGTGAGGTGGCCCTGATAATTGGCAGGGGGCTGGAACTAGATGATCTTAAGGTCCTTTCCAACCCAAACCATTCTATGACTCTGATTCTATGATTCTTGGTGTGGTGCATGCTCATTGGGCACTTATAATAGCTTAGAAGGAATTGAAGCACCTGATTGCATGTTCCTGTATTAAAATTTTTAAGGAAGCATTTCTGGGGAGAACAGATCTTGATAAAATTGTCTTTAATTACTAGGGAGGAGATCTGACAGCACAGGTGCATTCCCAGAGTGCCTGATTTGGGTCATGATGCAAATTCAGCTGAAACGAGTGCATATTGTTTCAGTGTTCTGTGCTGCCCTCACCAAACTGAGAGCGGATTAAGTTTGTTTACAAGATCTGGCTATATGTACAGTAGCCAAACTGTCTGGTTTATAAGCACAGGTTTATGAAATTGTGCATGGTCTTTGTGGCTACCATCAACACATGCCATTTTGCTGCTAGTCCATGGCAACAAATTCCACTGATGTGAGTGGGCTGAGGCATTCAGCCTCCTGCTTGCCTGTCTCACACAGACACATATCAAATGTAGGGTGTCTAAGAAGTGCTCTTTGTCTCTGCTCTGCTCTACATTGCTAGGCTGGTTATCACAACTTCATTCTGCTCTTCTTGTTTGTCCCTTTGGCAGCCTTTTTCTACATGCACCACTGCAGTAGAAAATTCATATGTTTGGGTTGCTTTTTGTGCCTCTTTTTTACTTTTCCCCTTGCATACAGGGGCAACCAATATTGGCACGAATTGCTCCTCTGGTTTAGCTGCAGGGATTATCACTGTGGTTGGAGTGGCTGCAGTGTCTGTTGTAGGGGTTGGTGCAGCCGTTGCGCTTGGTGGTTGATTAGCACCAGCAGCTGTGCTGTCTGTTGCTGTCAGGGTTTGGGTAGCTGTTGCACTTGTTGCTGGGGTTGGTGTAGCTGCTGTGCTTGGAGCTGGAGTAGCTGTGTTTTCTGTTGTAGTCAGCATTTGAGTAGCTGCTGTACTTGTCGCTAGGGTTGGTGTAGCTGCCGTATTTGGAGTTAGAGTAGCTGTGTTACATGTTGCTTTGCCATCAGATCCAGAGACACTTTTTTCCCTTTGAAAGGTGATGGATAGTTTTGAACAGGGCTCTGTTAGCATAGGCCAATATGGCACTCCAATAAAGGACTGATAATTGAGTTCAGTTAGAGAAAAAAGGTTTTTGGTGTGCAAGTCTATCACTAGACTTGTATCAATGATAATTTTTATCCTTGAAAATATGTATGTCGTGGTGGAGTGCTGGAGGAAAAGCCATTCCTTAAAAGGTCTTAAATCAAAAGCTGGCCTTGGATTTTTGGTGTGTTTTTTTGGGTTTGGTTTTGTTTGGTTTTTTTTCCTGTGTTGCTGGTTTGCGTTTTTTTTGTTGCTGTTTTTTCATTGGGTTTTGTTTTGTATTTTTTATGTTTTGGTTTTTAGTTTGGTTTGGTTTTGGGGGTTTTTTTTGGTTTCTTTTTTTTTTTTAATTGAGAAAAATGCTTGGGTTGAAATTGTTGGGTTTTGCCAAGATGTAATAATAATAGAGTTCTTCTGAAGTGTGTCAATCTAGGTGATTAAACTGCCACTTTCTACAAGTACTTTTAAATCTGTATCTTTAACTGGCATGGTCCGATTATATTTAGAATAAAGACATTCTTACATGTCCACCTTGGTGATCTGTTATTCTTCAGACTTACATTCATTTGTTTGTTTTAAACATTTTACACACATCACAGTGACTTTCATAGGAAAATTGTGGTTTTGTTAAGTTAGATAGAGGAAGCCGAGATGTAAGTTTGGAGGTTTGAGAAAACCAACCCATATAGAATTGAGTGAAGTGTTGAAAGCCAAGGATACCCTGAATTTCAGTATACTATTTGCCTAGCTTTCCCTTCTAACAGCAGGTTGACTGATGTGGCCTCCAAGTTCACTTAATTTTATTAGTTTTCTAGAATCCCTATTAATGTCAGTTAAATGCTGTGAGTCAAAATGCATGCCAGGTACTGAAGAAACCTTTTTTGCTAAAAAAGCTGCACACAATACATAAAGGATACAGGTGGAAGATATTAGGAATACTTATATTGACAGTTAAACTCTCTTCACTACTGTGCCTGAAAGTGTTAAGTATGACTTGGGCAAATCTTTCACTTTTTTTTTTTGCTTTTATTTGTCATTAACACCTTTTTAACCAGGAAACTGCTTTTCCTCTGGTGGAGCATCAGGGTCCGAGGTAATGCTACTGAAGATTGTTACAAGAAGAAATAAGCAATTTAAGCGTTGACTTCTGATACCATTCTCACTGGTGTCAGTGGATTTTGGATCTGCCTGTAAGAATTTCAAACTTCGGCTCAGCCATATAACACAACTTTAGGAGCAGAGGAAGGCTAAGTAATGGATGAAGATATGGATGACCTGTGTAGTTTCCCCAAGTATTAAATCAGTCTCTTAATAACTGTAGGTCTATTGCAAAATATAGTATTTGGGGGTGTAGTGTTTATGCTGATGCCACAGTATCCAGTTCACTCAGCCCTTCTTATAAGGTACTAACCTAGCTGTGTTGCTCTTAAACTGTTCATCTCATCACTCTGAAAAGTCTTCACACCTTTAGAGGATTTAAACTCATGTTTCTTTTCATTGTTTCCACTTGTCTGAATGTTGCAGTGCTTGATGCAGGCTTTCTTGGTCTCCCTTTTCATGACTTGCTAAAGTTTTCTTACTGGCAACCCAGCGGAGAAGAATTACCCAAGAAAATGACTGTGAGTGCTACCCAAAAGCCTGCTAGGTTTTGCCATGTTATGCTGCATGACTCTGAAAGATGTAAAAAGCCATAGCCAAGATAAATGTACCAAACAGATGGTTCTTCACTTTCCCATCTTTTAAGCACTATATTGCCTGGAACAAGGTTTCTTTTTGTTGCCTGTGTTGCTCGCCTGTCATAGAACTGAGGACTTCCTTAACCAACACCTTCTCCACAGAAAAAGAGCCTTGGGAGGAACACAGTGTACTCTTTGAGCTAAACTCAGTAAATAATTTTGTAGGAAAAAGAAAAATGCTGGAAACAATCAAATGTTTTATCTAGGTACTTTGGAAGTACCTAGATTTGATTTTGCTTCAAAACTTGTTGTGACGACAAAACTTGCTGTTGGAAAAGTTGTATTGAAAAAGATAACCAGAACTGAGTCAAATGATGTATTTTGATTACTTGAAATAAATAATCTGCATTTTACTAAGAGACCCCAGAATACTGATTTCAAATTCCCTTGAATAAGTTTGTGCAGGATTTAGCCAATCAGCCAAGACCTATTTTGCAGAGTGAGTCTCAGGACAAAGAGCAAACACACACATTGGCTTCACTCTGGTGAAGGGCAGAGACTCTGTTGTTTTCTCTCATTTCAGATTGAAAGTGCTTCTTTCCAAGTACAGTCAGCAAAACATACTGAATTCTGCTATTCCCCAGCTCATGTGAGATACCACCTTAGACAGGTAGCTCACACTTCCTTCCCCATGTGATATAAGATGCTTATCTACATAACTGCTGACATTTTGTAACAGTGTCTTCTACAACTCTTAGAGAAGCGCAAAAGTCACAAAAAAAATGCAAGCAGTCTTTTGTGATTATTTTCTGGAAACTTTGTGTAGAAAATGGCAGGCTTAGCTGGTTAGCAGATAAATACAGCAGTACTAGTGCCCCTTGCATGCAGTGCTGCAAAAACCCCATCCTTTTCCAAGTCAGTTTTACAACTGCTGACACTGGAAGGGAACTGGTGACTGGCCAGGTATTTCTTTCACTTAGGTCTGCTAATATGCTTCAACTTCATTGGTATTGCATCAGTACAAACAAAACCAACATTAGTTTCTGATGTATTATTAAATCATACCCTTAACAGGACAAAAAATATAGCCTCAGAAGTCTCTGTCTAGGAGGCAGAAGGCAAGAAGCATTGAAAAACATGAAGCGAGAATAGCCTGGAGACAGCTTAATATTTTAGGTTGTTTGTTTCCACAAACTGATTCATGACATTAATATTTAATTCCAGCACAGGAGCTCTATGGAAGAAGGGGGAATTTGTAAGTACAAAAACTTTCTGTACACCTACAGTAACTACATGCAGATCAACATTAAAATTATGTGTTTTTACATACACATATCCTGTCATTTACTCTTGTAAATGCTGAAGGATCATTTATATCCTCTGGGTGACCTCAGCTTTACCATAAAGATTGGTCCAATGCAGCTTTATTTTTTTAAAATTTGAACATTAGTGAATATTTCACTGCTTGCATTTCAGTTCAGATTAAAAAGAAATAAGAAATATTACTTGAGGAAACCAGAATGCTCTTAATCATGTGTCTAAAGTTTTTAATGACAACAAAAGGAAATTTTAAGTCCGTGTAAAGTGGTTTGTACAGTCAAATGTTACCAAACATTTTAGATACATTACATAAGACAAGTGTCTAAACTATGGTAAAGGTATATACATCAGCTAACTACTGAGTAAGAAATAAACAAGAAAAACTGTTCACATAAACAATGAAACTGTTCTGCTTTTTGCTTTCGATTATTGTATTTGGCCTCCATGGCAAGGTTTTGGTAGCGAGAGGGCTGCTGGGGTGGCTTCTGTGAGAAGATGCTGGAAGCTTCCCCTGTATCTATGTATATATGTAACTATGGTAGAGCCAGCACCAGCTGGCAACAAAACTGGCCTGCTACTGGCCAAGGCTGAGCCCAACAGTGATGGTGTTGTCACCTCTGGGATAACTTATTTGAGAAAGGGGAAAATAACTGCTTCACAACAGCAGCTGGAGAGAGGAGTGTGAATGCATGGGATGAACAGCCCTGCAGATCCCCAGGTCAGTGCAGGAGGAGGGGAGGAGGTGCTCTGGACATTGGAGCAGAGATTCCCTTTAAGCCATGGTGCCGCCCATGGTGAGGCAGTTGTGCCCCTGCACAGCCTAGTCCTGGATCAAAATATGTAGCTAAATAGTTAACCTTTACATTATAATCAGATGATGTTCTGATATCCATTTGTTTGTTTGCTTTTCCATGGAGTATGGTCTTTTCTGGAAGCCTTTCTGCTAGCACAAAGCAAGTGTGCTATCATGAAATACAGGGCAGAGCACTCAAAGAGATTGGATCGCAATTGAATAAGGCCATATCTGGATGTTTAATCTGAAAGATGTACAATAAAACAATATCAACAAACCTCAGGCATTTCCTTGCTCATAAAAGCTGCAGTTTTCCACAATTTACAGAACTAGAAGCAATCCAATCAGAAATCAGAACTCATAAGTGACAATAACTGTTTTTCCTCTTCTGTACCATGCACTAGGCAAAAGCAGTTTGTGTCTTGCACTGTTTCCACTTACACTCAAGTCACCAGTCACAACTATGCTATGTCTAGGGCCCTCTCTGACTTTAGCCATTCAAATATAAGCCAAACGAGTGAAATGGAAAAGATCTATTCCATACTGGACAGCAACAGTGGGAATCGATGGTTTAAACTGTTTTTCACAACACAATGGGGTTTAATTTGTTTTGCTTAGAATGAGGGGAGGTTGTAAAATAGTACAACTGGAAAGGCAAGAACTACTGGCTAGCCTAGCTAGTAAGCTAGACTAGCTACCTTGTAAACAGCAGCAGGGATGAATCTTGAGTTTCAGCTCTGTGACTGTAGCAATGGCTATGAACTTCTCCATTAATGGAATAGTTACTGAATTCACTTTACTGCTAGATGAGGTGCTGAGGCACTGGTATCGAAAAGCTGACCTTACGTCCTACAGTATGCCCTGGGTTCAGCAGTAGCAGTCATTTTTCTCCTTCTTAGTAGCTGGTGCAGCGCTGTGTTTTTGACTTTCAGCCTGGGAACAGCACTGATAACACTGATGTTTTTAGCTGCTGCTTAGAATATTTACTCTGACTGAGGACTTTCTGAGCCTCATGCTTTGCCAGGGAGGAGGGAAAGCCAGCAGGAAGCAGAGAAAGGACACCTGACCCAAACTAACCAAAGAGGTATTCCATACCACAGTGCGTCATGCCTGGTACATAAACTGGGGGACGTGGAAGAGTTAGATCGCTGCTCGAGTCAAGCTCGGTATCGGTCTGCAGGTGTTGAGCAGCTGTATTCTCTTCCCTTGTTATTTCCCTTATCATTGTTACTATTGGTGGTAACAGCAGTGGTTTGTGTTATACCTTTGTTACTGGACTGTTCTTATCTCAACCTGTGGGAGTTACATTCTTCCGATTCTTCTCCCCATCCCTCCAGGAGCTGGGGGAGGAAGGGGGAGAATGAGCAAGCGGCTGCGTGGTTCTGGGTTGCCAGCTGGGCTTAAACCATGACACAGTAGTAAGAAACCTTGCACTGCTGAATTTGGATATAGTTGTACAGAAAAAAATGCAAGCATCTTAGACTGCTTCTCTCTGCTGGACAACATAGAACAGAGGGATCTGCTGAATATTTAGCTGGCTTTTGTTCACAAATCAGCAAAAGGAGCTGCACAACCACATATTAAAATGAGGTGAGTGGCAGCTGTTTCCCTTCATATGATTCCTTAATGTTTGCTTTGATGCTGGACAAAATACAATTGCAGAAACTAAAAAAAAAAAATAATTTTAAAGTATGATCTCCTAGTTCTTCAGTTCATTGCATATGTACCCAAGCTGCTAATGCTCTCATTCCTAAACTGCCTTCTAACCTTCCTCCGAAATAACTTACTACTGAATTGAGGTTGGCCTCTAACCTATTCTGTGAAAGACAGTTTGCTTCATGCAATACCTGTTTCTCAGAAGCTGCTAACTTTTCCTTCCTCTCATAGTTTTTATATAATGTCCTGTATGCAGATATCTGTTTTCCAAACACCAAAAAAATGGTAAAATTGTCTTTTCCTTCTTGAAAGGGAGAACCACAATATTAAACACTGTCACCTTTTTTATTTTCAGAGCGCTTGGCTGTGACTCTCTTTTAAAAATATTTTTCATTTTTTCAACTTTCTGTATGGCTGTCATTATTTTAACACTGGCAGAAAGTTTATATTCTTACATGCACATTTTAGAGTTCACTTCATGGATTGTTTTGGGTTTTTTTTAAGGAGGGAGATGAGAAAGTGGTTGTTTTTCCACCATGCTGTAATGACATGAGTTTAAACTGAATAACAGCAGGGGAGAGAGAAGGGGGAAAGAAAAGGTTCTACATTAGAAACAAGGAAATATTTTATCCCAGAGAAATTTCTTGAGCAGCTCATAATGGCAATAATGGTAGATAACCTCCAGGTGGATTTTTGTGAGCCGGGATAAGAGAAGTAACTGTGCTTCACTCAAGAAGGGCTATGTGTATCTTCTATGTATCCTACTAAGTGACTTTTGGCATGTGAAGCCTGCCCTCAAGGATTTGCTTTATTTGGATTTAATGACTCATGTAGGCTTGTGGATCAGCTTTATGAACCAAAGGGTGCTGTTTGATCCTGCAAAATGAAAGGAGATGCTTCAAGTATCCTTCTATATTCTAGAAATCAAAGGACTGAATGACTTAAAGAGAGACAGCAATGACAAGTGCTGTGTCTATGCTGCAAAGATAACTGTTCTGTGGGTCCTCCTGCAATAGCTATAAAATTGCCCTGTCGTTACCAGGGGCCCACAAAATGTGTTTCATGGATGGCTGTGTCACATTGTTTTCTAACAGTTCATCTTCAGACAACCATTGTTCTTTATGTTTTTTCCAGACATTGGGAAAAATGTTCCTTACTTCAAAATGTATGAGTAGGGTTGAAGCAAAAGGGTGTGTTGCTACTGTCCTTCTTCCCTACTGACACTCTACAAAGGGTCTCCTTTTTCCTCTTCCTTTGCTTGCATAAACATACCTCCTCACTACTGCCACCCCTTCTGATGTCCTCTCCTTACACTGCATTCATTCTTACCCGATTTACTGAATCTTTTCATATACCCAGCTAATGAAAGAATCCATCTTTATCCAGCAGCTCTGTAAATCATTAAGTAGATTTAGATTTACCTATAAAACAGCATGAAATATGATAAGATACTGATGAATTTGTTTGATGCAAGTAATAAGGCTTCCTCTACATAAATAAAATAAATAAATTAGCAGAAGCTTTTGCCATTCCTAACTGACAGGTATTCAATGGAACCTTCCATTGTCATGCAGAGGTACTGGAAGTTCAGTGCAAGACGAAAGACACTGTAAAAAATAAAATGTAATTTGAGGCTTTGTATTCATTATGGAAAATCAGTAACAGGTAAGGGAAGATAACGCTTTTGGGATTTGCCCTGATCTGGACTTCCTTGACTTATATGTGATGTGGTGTGAGTAACTTCAGTTTCAGAAGACCTAATCTACATTACACGTATAGGAGATAAGTATCAATTCTAGCATGGGTACAAACATGGAACTCATATTGAGTCATCTGTGAAAAGAGGGAAGCTCCAGTATCTGCAAACTATTTTGAGAGAAGTGTTCTTTGACAAGAACAGTATGTTATAGATGACACTACCTTTTCTACCATAGGTGTGGACACCTTGTACCTTGATAGAATTGTATGAAAATTTCAGAAGTCAAGTTTAAAAGGTTTTTATCCTGCACTTTTTTCTGAAGTTAACCCTCAAAAGTGTAGACTGCTAATATCTTTTGCAGTGATGTCTATACAAAAGGACAAGAACATTCACAAAACAGAATTGTAGCAACTAGGAGGGCAGAAAGTACTGATCCTACCTGTGCCAACATGCTAGATTGGCTTCCTGCTTTTGGTTTAAATTTAGGGATGGCAGGAGAGGGGCAAGAGATTGCACATCTCTTGCATGTCTTTTTTGTTCGTAAAAACTGCTTCCTCAGTAAAAGAAGCATGCTTCCTTGACCTGCCTTTTTCCTCTGAGTTCGTAACCTGAGTTTGGAGGCAGGAAAATTATGATATTTGTAGCTCCATAATAAAATTTCACACATAGTATGTCACAAACACATACATGAAGTTTTATCTGTGGTTTAGTTTCATATCCAAAAATGACAGTGGAAATCTTAATGCTCTTAACATAGATATGAGTGGAACACAGTGCTTTTGAAGTGCTGCCTTTGGTTTCCTGGAAACTGAGAGGCATTTGTGTGCTGGTTACACGCAGTGTGCAACCTGAAGACTTTCTTTAATTCCATATGGACATATTCAGATATTGTTATTCTAGTATTTTAAGCAAGTGGAGCTCTTGCAGAATAATGTCCAGTCAGTTTTCAAGTACTAAGTTGTAAAATCCAGCTCTGTCTGGCACAGTTTTAAGGCATGTCAGATGTTTTCACATAGGTAGCCCAGTACAAAAAAAAAAAAAAAAAAATTAAAAAAAAAATCCCCTGGTGCTATGGCATTCATTAAGGAGTACAGAAAGGCTCATGGTAAGCATTTCTAGATTAACTGAGATGTGAATCTGATTACAGGTATCTGGATAAAAATAATCTTACTACATCACAACAGAAACATGTGACCTTTGGGTTACAGAATATGTTAGGTATTTGACTAAACAAAAATATGATAGTGAATACCAGTCTTCAAAGTGCGCTGATTGGCCATTTGTGCGTGTGTGTATGTCATACACATACATACATACATGTACAAACATCACACACACACCGATGTTTTCGTCATCAGTCACCATTTCTTATCCCAGGAGGTGCTGTCAGAAAATGTCATAAGAAAGAAGAAAAATTGTCACCTAGCAACCAAAGCATTATGAAGAAAAGTTCTATGCTGACCAGCAGAGACAGAGTGAGTTGGGAAGAAGCATGAGCAGCAGTGAGCTGGCTGCTTGTCTGCTGCTGTGGCACTGATCTCAGCCTTCTCATGGTAGGTGATCTGGGCACAAGGTTCATCTTGAAGGAAGTTTGGAGTTTCTGTCAAACTGGCTTGCATAGAACTTGGTTTACAAAATAGGACACTGGGATTCTTTTTCCTGACTTTCAAATAGGGATTTGGAAATTATACAAATATAAAATTAAGATGGGGATCTACATTTTAATTTTATAACAGCAAAAAGTAAACTTGAGAGGAAGAGGCATTATCTCTTTTTCATCTCATTCATCTTTTTTATCCTTTCCTACCATTAAAAGAGACCTGATTAAGCAGATATTTCTTCTATTATCTGCTTAAGAAGAGAGAAGCATTTATTTTTAAAAGTCTTTGAGAAATTAAGAGATTCAGAGTTAATATTACTTGCCCCCTCCTAAGTAAGGAAGCTGGGGAATAGTAAAAGACAGACTTGTTTATGGGGGGAAATGAAACATCTTGGAAAACATTAATACACCTGAACTGACACAACACTGAATAGGATACCATGCTGTATTTGTGCAAGGAATGCAATGTTTAAAAACAGGCTAGTGGATCGTGGTTTAAAATTGGAGGACACTGTCACTTCTGCTGCACAGGCTTGCACATGGTCCATTTTACCTCATGCTTGTGCTTAGATGATGGTATGAGTGGGTGTAATAGCATGGTGAGGATGTGAGTAGGATTGATCTGGCATAGTATGCATGCGAGGCACACGCAACTGCTTCTTTTTTATTCCAGCACTACACCAACAGACACTGCCCTTATATAGGCACTTCTGGCTAAGATTTTTACAGCCAGGGTTACAAAATACTGTATCACTACTGCATGCATTTCATAACCTGCAGATTTCATAGCCTGTTTAAGAGTGGCACTGCGGCACAGCGATTTTGTTTCTTTATGGCTTCTCTAAGTTCTGTGGTGGGAAAGGAAGCTATATTTTTTTTTTTTAATTTTTGCAGTCACGTTTGAGCACTTGTCAATCTCTTTGCCAGCGCCGTTTGTTTTGTTCAGTCACTGCCTCCACACCGTCCTCCCCAGATTTCATTTCACAGCGAACGCCGACAGAGAAATCCTGAACTCCCGCGTCTCGCCCTGATAGCCGATCTCGGATTTGGAACTGCCAAAATGGTGCAGTGCAACGGGGTGCACCCGCCTCGCCGGGGGCGGTGCATCATTTCCGGCCCCGGCCAAACCGCAGCACACCGGGATGCCATTCCTCCTTCTGTGAAGTGGTGCCCCGCTGGCGCTCAGTCCCGCCATCCGTGGGCCCGCTCCAGGCAGGATGCTGCTTTTAGTCCGCCCGGGGGCTCGCTCTCCGAAGCCGGGGCGCTCCCGCGGGCCCGCAGCGGGGCCGAAGAGCATCGCTGCCGGGGCGACCCCAGCGCGGGGCGGCTCCTTGCGCTGCCGCCGCCATGCCCGTC
>WYDI02037604.1:0-18926 GCA_009867235.2 Psittacus erithacus | reverse complement strand
GGGAGGTGTCCCCACCGCCCCTCCGGGCAGGGGAAGCTGCTGTTGCAGCCCGGTCCGGCCCAGCGCAGAGGAGAAGAGGGGAGAGGGTAGTAGGAAAAAAAGAAAGGACAGAGAAAGACAGCGGGAGGAAGGAAGGAAGAAAGGAAGGAAGGAAAAAAGAAGGGCGGGAGGGAGGGAAGGAAGGAAGGAAAGAAAGAAAGAAAGAAGGAAGAGGCGAAGAGAGGCCCGTCGTCGCCAGCCGCCTTGTTCTTCTGTTTTCTGCAGCGGAGGAGGGGGCAGCCCCCGATAGGCGTCCCGGCATGCTGAAAGTCACCATGCCCTCTTCCTCCTCCTCCTCCTCCTCATCCTCTTCCTCCTCCTCCTCCTCCTCGGGCTCCTCAGCCACCGGCCTCCCCGGGTCCGCCGCTCCCGACTACTGGATCGATGGCTCCAACAAGGACACCCTGGCCCACTACTTCGAGCTGGAATCGGAGCTGGGACGGTGAGGCGCGACGGGGACGGGGAAGGGGCTGGCGCTGGGGCTTCACTCCCCGGCGGCGGTGCTCGCTGTGGCGAGAGAGGCAAAACTTTGTTGTGCGTGAACGGCGGCGGGAGAGCGGGTGGCTTTCACGACGTGTAGGCTTTCGAAGGAAAATTACACCTCTCGGGAGCCACGCTGTGCAAATCCTCAAGAGAAACGAGTGATGTTCAGGAGAAGGTGTCAGTCTGTTCCGGCAGATGCTGGTCCACATGAACGTTGGTCAGGTTACCTATATATTTGCATACCTAATACTGTATCAGCTGAATGGTAGGCATCACTTTGAGAGCACTAAAATGCCATCTTATTTGTAGCCTCACTTTATTTGAAACCTCTTACTGTTATCACCATTGTCAGCACCCTTAGACCTTGTGCTGCCGAAACTCCCAGCTGAGACGAGTCTGTGAACAGGCCTCTGTTACTGGAGTCTTCTCAGTGGAGTGCAGTACAGACGAGTGAGTGGTGCATGTTCATTCATGAATTATGCCCTGCATGCTTCTGCCTGACAACTTAAAGGTCCCAAGAGCTCGGCTTTTTTAAAACCAAAGCTCAGTGTAAAATGCTGTTGCCTATACATAATGTGCAATTTTTACTTTCCAGTTACAGTTCTTGGCTCATGTTGAATCTGTGGGCAGAAAATAATCAGTAAAAAAAAAAAGTGGAAACCGACAGCTTTTTAAAGGGTTAAAGGGCTTAAAGTAGATGAATATAATTTGTAAGTCAATAGGTAACGAATAGCAATTGTTAGTTTTGCCAGTGACAGTGGGATCCAGACATTGAATGACAGTGAAATCCTGAATGACTGTGGGAAATTTTCAGGTGATAACGTGGTTGCCCAGGTACTGTATTTTTGCATACAATGAAAGGTGCTGCTTACCAGCCATACCTGTGCTCCTTGTGCTGTAACTGATAGGGGCAGGAAGATCGATAGAAATACAATGTATCATTCTTGGCTTGCTGGCTGGGTCTCAAGCATCTGCTGGTACCTCTTTGCCACTGTTGCTGCTCATGCTGACCAGAATTAAATAGCCATAAGTTACGTATACTTGGCACATTTATACTTGACTTCAGTGCACACCTATGCAGAAACATAAAAGTGTAAAGCAGGAAATATTGTTGTGTTGGTTTTGTGCCCAGAATTGACAAAAAAAAAAAAAAAATCATATTGCTAATTAACAGCAGTTGATACCAACTCTGTCACCTGAGTTTGCACTGTTACGTGCGGTCTGTCTAAAATCCTTTCAGCATGCATGACAGGGACTGTGGACTTTATTTAAGAATAGTCTGTATCAGTATTACATCATGGGTTTATTGAGTACCTTGGGAATGGGCTTTAAAGTAACTCTCTTGTCTAAGGAAGCAAGAGTTAATGAAAGCTGAGGTGCAGTGGATTTTTCTGTCTTGCAAGGTGAGACAGTAGATGCTGAAACCCTAACAAAAGGATTGAATAAGGAAGATAACCACACCCAGCTAGTGTAGAGATGCCGGCTACTAAATCTGCTTTGCTGTTAGACAGAAGTAGGAGCTAAGATTTAAAGCAAGAAGAAAACAGAAGGTAATAACTGCCTTAATCAAAGACTATAAGGTAGGAAAGGGAGAGAGAAGAATTCGGAGGAATACATACTCCAAGGGAAAATTGCACTAATGGGTATAGCAGTGAGATCTTGGTCCTTAGGTCCCAAGGCCAGCTTTGAGATCCTTTAAGAGACAGCATCCAAAGTGTTGATGCTTATCTCAGCCCTCCTCTGACAGCCTAGATATTACAAATCTGTAAGGGACATCCAACAGTCCCTCTTGGTTCCTAAGTGTAATATAAAACTGTATTGCTTTATCTTGATAATCTTGTCTCCAACCTTTTTATTTTGGAGATGATTTTGAGTATATCTACAAAAAAATATTTGTTGCTTACGTTAGTGGTGGCGAAAGTATATTGGCTAAGGCTGAAAAATGTGAGTATGTAATCTGTTTAGATGCAATAAATCAAAGTAATACGCTGCAAGAACCAATGTGAAACACTGTGCTAAAATATCTTTAACAATACAGAGTTTGGAAGAGGTCGTTTGTCGAATGCAAAGACCTGCATTTGGACTGCTATTGCCAAGTATGGGAATTCCCCTTTGGAAGGAGTGTCTTTTCTGCAAAGTGTGTGTGGCAAATCCCTGATCCATGATGGTCAGTTATTCTTCCTTTTACAACAACTAAGGAGGCATGGGAGAACAGGAGGAAGGTACTGCTAGCAAGAAAAATAATAAATGCCTATAAGCTTGGGTAAGAGTAAACAGTTGACTTTCAATAGCGGAGTTTTACAAGGGTCAGTTCAGGCGTCTGTGCTGCTCAACATGGTCAGAAATAAAGGGGGTTGAATAATGATATTTTCTGCCCTCACTAAATTATTAAGGGTTTTAAAAACAGTGTTCCCTATAAAGATTTGCAGAAAGACCTTATTGGACTGTTAGGGCATTTAAATGGTGGATGAAATACAGTTCAGATAAATAAAATAGGGGTGGAGGAGAAACCATGTGGTTGTTTCCTTTTCCTAGTATATCCTATAGTGAGGTTAAGACAGAGATCTATGGAGATGCCGACATGGAGACAGAGATCTATGAACACCTAGTTGAAGTGCTTGTTTGCAGTCTTTTTTGATGAAACCTCCACAGGGCATCTGACAGACCTAGCAAGTCAAGAAAGAGACACAGGTAAGGTTGTTTCAGCCCACTGTAGTTACATGGTGGAACTCCTCCCTAGTAGATATATATGCACTAAAGGTTTCTGTGTGTTTAATGGGGAACTAGGCAAGTTTACATTCAGGAAATCCATTAAGACTGATTAAACATGAAGATACTAACTACTGAACTGTAAATTCAATTTTGGAATGTTGTAAGACTATTCTTTGACAGTACTGATATAGCTTTGCTCTATTCCTATAGTTTTCTTGAGACATCTATGTTTAGCCACTATTAAAAGACAGTATTCTGGGCTAGACAGGCTTTTATTCTGACCCAGGACACCTGTTTTTCTGTCCAGCTGAAATCCTAGCTAGTTCACCTTCCTTTTAGATCTTTTCTGACAGTGCAAGAGGGGAGGTAAGGGAAGAAGGGAGCATGTGTGTGTGTGTGTGTGTGTGTGTGTGTGTGTACCACGTAACTGGAGTTCAAAATGCTGTAAATGTTAAATTTTGGTCTTTGATTTACAAAGAGTGCCTGTTCCTTCTCTGAGTGTTGCAACACTGGTCAATTGTTGACATTGGAATTTTGTTGTAAGTGTATTTCATCTAAAAGATTATTTTCCACTTCCCCTTGCAAAAAGATTTTAATAAGTTTAGGTTCTAAACTTGTATGTTACTTAAAGACTAAAACCTTTTGTTAGCCTTATATGGTCCATGGTATACCTTTTGGTACAGAGTTTCTGAATTCAGAATTAGTCTGAAAATGGTATTCAAGTGAAGAAGAAATTCAGTAACAATTTTTGATACTCAGCAATATGATGAAAAAGGAATTTGTTAGAATTTTAGTTATGGACTTTTACTTATCATTCACTCTTGCACCAAAATACATAACTATTTGAACTGAAACTGTCTAATGTTATTATTGTAGGCATATTTTGGATCTATTAAATGGTCAAGAGCAGCTGGAAGTATGCCTTAGGGTTTTTTGGTGAAATAAAATAATAATAACAAACACCCCCCCCCCAAAAAAAAAAAAAAACACCCAAAAAAACACCCCAAGAATATTTACAGGCATTTTTCTTTGTGTAAGAATGATAAAACAGGATCTTCCAAGGTTACTTTTTTGTTTGTGGCCAGTCTTTCAATTGTGTAATCCTTGCAGAGGACCTGAAACTGAAAGGCACTGAGTACTTGCAACTTACTGATACGTGGTTTCTGTCCTCGAGTTCTTAGCACAGAGTTTAAATGCAGTGTGCTGTTTGAACTGATGATTTCATCAAACCATAGAGTAGTTTGGGCTGGAAGAGGCCCCAAAAGGCCATTCAGTCCAAATCCCCTGCAATGAGCATGGCCATGTTCAAATAGATGAGGTTGCCCAGAACCACATTCAGTCTGGCCTTGAGTGTCTCCAGGGGTGGTGCATCTACCACCTCTCTGGGCAACCAGTACCAGTGTTTCACCCATCCTCACTGCAAAAAATCCTCCTTCCCACGTCCAGCCTGAATCTCCTCTCTTCTGCCCCAAGCCCATTACTTTTTGTTCCATTGCAACAGGCCCTGCTAAAAAGTTGTTCACCATCTTTCTCACAGGTTCCTTTTAAGTACTTGAAATGCCGCAATAAGGTCTCTCCAGAGTCCTACCCTCTTCAGGCAGAACTTGTGAGTTCCGTCATACTAGCATCTACTTTTTTAGTGGCAGTAGTAAATGAAATCCGGTAACTCCTTTGTATCAGCATCATTTTATAGAAATGGATTGGTTTTGCGCTTGATGGTTTGAAGTTGAAACATGTTTTGCTTTGAAAGTGTGCGAATTATTTTCCCTTCCATTCTTTCATTAAAAAAAAAAGGGGGCCTCTTTTCTGTTCTCCCAAGTAATTTGTTTTACAAACTGCCGTGTTTGTTTTGGAAATCAGTTGCTCATTTTGCTTTGGAGTACTTTTAAGTAGGTCAGTTCCTCCTTCAGTACCTTTTTTGCTTTCTTGCTTGTGACTTTTAGTAATGGAACTGAGGATTTCCCAAAGAGACGCAGGCATGCTGCTGATGGAACATGGTGTTAGATGTCTGGATGTGAGCATGCAGTGCTTAGCTGAGCGAAGATGAGGATTATCTTTGGTCAGAAACTGCCTGTGTAGGTTTGCCTGTCCTACAGGTCATGTTGTTACATGACACAACTTGCTTATTACACTCACACCTTCAGGTAAACAAGAAGATTTTCATGCAGGCACTGCATGAAAACCTCACTGATGGAGAAGGTTGTTGAAGATGTGGATCTGAGGCCTCATTTGCGGCTGCTGTGGTAGGTATACTGAACCTCACTTCGTGATAGGAAGACAGGAGAAACAGAGAGCGTGCACTTTTGATAGTGGCTGAGGTGGCAGGTGGGTGTGGAAAATAACTGTCTACATGCATCAGCTGGCATAACCCTAGTTGAAGATTTTATCTTCCTTTTCCTCTTGAAGGGGCTCTGTCCACCTTATCTTTTCCCTTGAAAAATGGCCTAAGCATTTGACCATAGGCTCTTATATGGTGAACGCATGCTTTGCTTCTTTTACTGAAGCAGTGCTGTTGTGAAGAAGACAATCCAATGCTAAATTGGGCAGAAAGAGGGTGTCAGATTTTTGTTAAGCGAGATGCTGTTCTAAAAGGGGGAAGTCAGTCCCTATCAAAATGCGTGACTACAGAGAGTCAAAAATAAAAATTTATATGAAGCAATGAATGTTTTCTGTGAAAGCTCTATAGCTTCTTAAACCAATGTTTCAGATTAAATTCCTCATTTAGGTATCATGAACCAGAACTTTCGCTGAATAGCCTGGGTTTTGACAACTAAAATTCTTTATTCAGTGCAGGGATAGTATTTTCTTCATTTTTTTTCTGGTTGACTCAGAATTAAAAAAATGGATGTTGAAAAAGCAAAAAAAAAAAAAGTCACTTGATGCTCTAGCTGTGGAGAGAAATAGTCTCTTAGGGAAGACATTTTGAAAGGTTGTTGTTGAGTCTGTTGTACAAATGCCTATCTTAGGCACTAAGTTACTTGTCTAAACATTATCTCTCTGCATGTTTCTTATTCAGAAAATAAGAAAGCTTTTTTGAGTATTTGTTAGCACACTTGACAATCCTTGCTAGAAAATGAGTTTTTTAGGTTTTTCAGACAGTTATTCAAATCTGTTTACAGCTGGGATTTGTGGCAAAAGCATTGTTTTGCTGCAGCCAGGAATTTTGCATTGAGTTGCAGACTTCACTAGGTCTCAGAAAGCAGATGATAAAATGCACATTTTTTACAGTGGCTTAGGTTTATATCTGATTCCTGTTAATACTGTGACTGAGGAGTTGTTTCCATCATGGCATGATAGAAAGTAGATTTGTTGATTCAGGCAGCTATGAACCAACTGTTTACCTGTCAACACTTGTGAACAGTCATGTCAGAGAAGCTAACTATTGTAGCTACCTTCCATCAGGAATATGTTTATGCTTGTTTCATAATACCGTGTCTGTAAATAAACTGATTGCTTAGATTTTGGTACAATTAGTAATGTTGGTATGGCCTCACCTCGATAGAAGGACACTTATGGGAGTGTGCCCAGAGGAAGCTGACCAAGATGGTGACAGGCTTCAAGGGCAAGACTTAAGAGGAGGGGCTGAGGCTGCTTGGTTTGTTCAACCTGGAGAAGAGAAGGCTGAGGGTGACCTCATGGCAGTCTACAGCTTCCTCACAGAGGTCAGCGGAGGGAAAAGTGCTGATTTCCTCTGTCTGGTGGCCAGCGCATGACACGAGGAAATGGAATGAGGCCGAGAGTCAGGAGAAGTTTGGTTGGACATCAGGGAAAAGTTTTTCACTGAGAGAGTGGTCAGCCACTGGAATGGGATCTCTGGGGAAGTGCTCATGGCACCAAGCCTGCTGGAGTTCAAGGAGTGTCTGGACTTACTCACGTGCTTAATGTGAAGTAGTCCTGCAAGGAGCAGTGCGTAAGACTCAATGATCCTTATGGGGTCATCTTGACATATTCTATGATTCGTGATCTAAGTAATAACTGTATCATATGTAAAATATAGTTTTAAAAAAGCTTTTCTTCTTCTAAATATGAACTTAAATAAGCTACTGATAAAGCCATGTATTTTTGTGTCTCCAATTACAGAAGCACTAAAATTTTATTTGTAACATTGTATTACACCAATCCTATTTTTAAAAAGCAATTTGTGGGTGCATCTACACTGAAGTTTTAATTAGTATCAGGAGTGACTTTTATAAAACAAATGTCCAAATTGTCCCCTCTCACTGTGCTTTGCTTCGCATCAAGGGGTGTTCTTGGAGCGCACAGAACAGACTGAATGTAGCTGAACCAGGAGATGCACTTCAGGAGCACTTAATCCACTTTAACCTTTAAGAACAGCCAGTTCACAGGACCAGATGAGGGCTTATCTGATGTGAAACCTACTTGAAAGTTTATGTGTTGATATCAGCATGTTGACACCATTTGTAACACTGGTGTGCACATGCTTCGCTGCACTTCTTGCTAGTGCATACCTTGATTATATGTGCTGGTGGTACTGCATTTGAATCTAATGTAGTTAATCTGCAAGTTGATTAGTAGAGTGCTTGTGATATCATGCATTGGACGCAAAGCACAGATCAGCCTGATGAGGTTTTAATTAACTTAGAAGCTAAATGAAATATATATTGTATAAATCAAAATTCAGTGCTTAAAATGAGCAGTGGAAATTTAGTCATTGTCTCTATATTCTTATTCAGTTGTGTACTCAATGCATTGTTCTGTCAATAAATTGAGCTGTTACCTTTTTTCTATAATAGGAATGCTGGGGAAGTTTTGAGTAGTTGGAATGAATAGGTGATCACCCTGTGTAATTTTCTCAGCTTTCTTGTACTCAAAAAGGAGCTATTAATAATAAAAATTATATTAGAAAATTTTTATTTCTTTATTTTCAAGTTATTGATATGAGTTAATAACAGGTTGTAAAAGCTGTCATTTATACCCATTTTTTTTTAAATCGGGCAGACAGGGAAATAATAAATGCTAAAAAAGACATTGGACAAACCAAGAACCAAGAGCAGCACCACTGTATCTAAATGGAAATGCAAAAAGCTTTTAATTACCCTTCCTCAGCATGAATGTCACTGTACTGTAAAAACAATATCCCTTGTGAAACTGGTGATTATTCAATAGTAAAGATCTGCTTATTGTGGGGAGAGGAAGCATGGTAAGAATGCATAAATGAACAAGTCAACAGCAAATACACAAATCAAGATGTTTAAATTCTGTTTCATTTAGAAAGCACAAGGGAGTATATGTTTCTTTTTGTGCAATCTTAACTCCAGCTGATGTATGTATTGTACATACACAGACAGAAATAGTCAGTAGTAGGGGTCGAACATAATGAAATTGTTCTTTTAGCTTGTTAGAGAGACAGCACATCTGCAATTGCATAAGTATTTTTATTTCAGGCGATAACAGGAGAGAAATTACTTGGCTTGAACCACCAAATTACATGGTCAGAACTATGCTAATTCTTGCACAAGTGAAGTAATCACCTGAACAACTTTTAAGTTGTAGCTTTTGTCTTCCTTTCATATGTGCAGTTACCTATGCTAGAACTCAACAACCATAAAATGTAAAATAAAAGACATGAAAGATGGGAATCGTGTTGAGGAAAGAAAAACCCCCAAAACCATGCTGCCTTTTCACAGTTAACTATCTATTTATCATGGCTTTTTTGGGGGTATAAAGCAGTGATAAAAGCAAGACCAGGTTTCATAATGTACAGCCTCAAAAAACAAAGTTAAAATTTAAGCCAATCAACAAACATAGTATGTGCTCCAATGCATACCTCGCTGTGAGCATCCGTATGCCACAGATAAGATGCCAGAACTGCAACTTTACCTCAGAGCTGATGTCATCTCTACAGTCCTTTTCCCCAAACTCTTCTCAGTAGAAACATGTGATGAATCTTTCTTCTGGCTTCTCTCAAGGCATTGTGGAAAAAAAAAAATAATAAAAAAGCACTTGGTTGGGTTTAAGGAAGAGGTATCATTCTAAAACATGGTGTGTGTCTGCTTCCACTCCCTCCCCCACCCTCTAGCAATAATTTTTCCCTCCTACCAGTGTTTCTAGTTTCTTCTTAATTCAGGTTATCAGAAATACACCAGTACTTGTTTTCAGTCTTTTCATCTTCACAGCATATGCATGTCTGCCATGTTCACTGCCTTTGGGAACTGATTCTGCACTTAAAATACTGAATTGACTGTGGTTATGTTCATAAAGGTTACCTCACTTGTTCCACAGACTTTGGCAGAACTGAGTAACACATAAACAGAAATGTTCTACAAATGTCTTCATTTTATGTTATGTAATGAAGCAGCATGGCCTTATGTGACTTAGGGGGTGTGTCAGTCAATCGGGTCAGTCACCACAAATTGTGAATTGCTCGTTGACATTTGTTCATTTATTAAAAACCTCAAATGGTAGTATTAGTAGATAACAAATTCATGCAAAGAAGTTGAGATTAGTTCAGAAATGAAATGCAGGATTTTCAATTTAGTTTAGTTATTTTTTAGGAACAATTTTGTACTTATGAATGAATGGAAATAAAAAAGTGTATGAGGTCTTATTGAATATCCATGGAATAAGAAGTCTGGTATTATCTTGGTGTACTTCTGAAATAATATTTGTACTGATTTTTCTTTAAATAATTCTTGTTAACAGAGGTACCTGCCAGTACGAAAGAATGTGCTGTGGTCTTATTTTATGTCTAGCTGTAAAAAAATTTAATACTACCTTGAAAGGAGTGGCCTTTCATACCCTTCTGTGAAAGGCTGACTGTAAATTGTGCAACTTTCCGTTGCTCCTTTTATGGTGTGGAGAATAGTTTGAATTTCATTCAAACTTGCCAAAGTACCTCTTTCAGATTCTCTGTATATGCAAGATAGTGTTTGTTATTTCTGATTTACTGGGTGTCTTAACATTTTGGACCAATGAGAGTCTTTTGAAATCTTGTTTTGGGCCAGAAATTATTTCAATGCTTTTGGCACACATTTATTTTCTTATTTTTTTTTTACTGTGGTGGTATTACATAGTTTTATATTTTTGCAGAGAAAACGGATGTCTTGGTAAGGCTTATAAAGACTCGAAGTCTGCCATGAATGAGGACTGACTTTTTTCTTCTTTTTCTTTTACCCTGTTGACATATTTTCTAGATTAATGAACTGCAATTCTCATTGTTCAGATGTTTGTTTTCCTGTTGGGGAGCTTGTGATTATCAATTTTCTGTATTGTATAATAATGATTTTCTAAAACTGAACACAAAATGTGTTGAGAACTCTGGTGTCAGTATTGTAATCTTAAGTTCAGTGACCAGCAAGACATGCGTGCATGAATGTTTTTACCTGCTAACTTCATGGGATTTCATTAATAATTGATGAAAGCTAAGTAAGATCAGTAATCACTTGCCAGACTGGGGCAATGTGTAATCAAAAATCTGCAATGAAGAGATACCCTAAAATTCACTGTCACATTTTCTGTTCTGACTCTCATAGAGATGAAACCGTCTCTGTAATAACTCCATAATAAATATGCTGGTAAATTGTTTTTTCGAATTTAAATTCAGATCACTTCTTTATGCATAATTTATATCACAGGTGTTCAAAGGTAAGTGGAACAGAAATAAAATTGAGTGAAAAGGTAGGTTTATTCATTACTATAAAAACTTGCTCAGGTTTGATTCTATTTGCAGTAGCAAAAAAAGAATATGCTTCTATTTTCCAAGAATCATTCATTTCAAATGACAGAACAATCTTGGTAATCTCCTCTGCTTATCCTCCTCCTTGACACAACAGCATCTTTTTGACCCTTTGAATGTTCAGCTTGTCTAGTTAAAAGACAATAACCCATGTTACTGTAAAGTAGCTTCAGTTAGTTTGATCTAGCCTAGCTCATTTTTATTGTTCTTGTCACATTTTTGTATTAACCCCAAATATTTTAGCCTCTTTACATTCCTTTTCTGCATGGCTATAGAAAAGATGAAACGTTGTTTGTGATGGAAACACTCATATCTATTTCCTTTTGCAAATAACTGTCTAAATTAGAGCTGGCAATTTATTCTTCAAAAATGTAGCCCTACATACTTTACTTTTTGTCTTTTGCCAGTCCCTATTTTGTGAACTAGCTATGTTCGCTATTTTTGAATGAATACAATAAAGACTTACTGGATAGCCTGTTTAAATAATTTGTCATTGTACTTCTTATTAACTATATTGAATAACTAGTAGGACCATTTGATTGTGGTTTTCCCTGGTCAAAGCCAACACAGCGTAATGTTAGCAAGATGTTAGTTATAAAATCATAGAATTGTAGAATAGTTAGGGTTGGAAAGGAGCTTAAGATCATCTAATTCCAACCCCTTGCTGTAGGCAGGGACATCTCACGCTAAACCGTGTTGCCCAACGCCCTGTCCAACCTGGCCTTGAACACCGTCAGAGATGGAGCATTCACAACTTCCTTGGGCAACCCATTCCTGTGCCTCACCACCCTCACAATAAAGAACGTCTTCCTTATATACAATCTAAACTTCCCCTGTTTAAGTTTTAACCTGTTACCCCTTATCCTGTAACTACAGTCCCTAATGAAGAGTCCTTCTCCAGCATCCTTGCAGTTCCCCTTCAGATACTGGAAGGCTGCTATGAGGCCCCCATGCAGCCTTCTCTTCTCTAGGCTGAACAGCCCCAGCTTTCTCAGCCTCTCTTCATAAGGGAGGTGCTCCAGTCCCCTGATATCCTCCTCTGGACTTGTTCCAACAGTTCCATGTCCTTCTTATGTTGAGGACACCAGAACTGCACACAATACTCCAAGTGAGATCTCACAAGAGCAGAGTAGAAGGGCAGGATCACCTCCTTCAACGTGCTGGTCACCCTCCTTTTGATGCAGCCCAGGATATGGTTGGCTTTCTGAGCTGCGAGCACACACTGAAGCTGGTTCATGTTCAGTTCCTCATCGACCAACACCCCCAAGTCATTCTCCACAGGGCTGCTGTGAGTCTCTTCTCTGCCCTATACTGACCAAAGTATGTATATAGTTTCGCAATATAAATTTGAAATGAGCTGGTCACCCTAATTATTTGAGCCTTTGTAATTTAAGAATGGCTTTGCTGAGTCAGATCAAAGATCTGTTTCTGCCAATACCGTCTCCAGCAACAGTGAGAAGCACATACCTAGAAAGCAGTGTTAAGAACAGGGCAATCAATCAAATGTCCTTTATTCAAATGCTTGCCAAATTCTTCAAAGAAGTTCTGTGGTTTTGAGATGTGGCTTCCCATTCTAGAAGCTACATTGATTATTCCCCATGTTATCATACGTATCCACAGATCCTACCTTATAGCTTTAAATTACTTCAGCGATATAGAGCAAGCATACAGTCCTCCATATGTATCTCATAATATTTGTTTCTTTCCAGACTAAAAAGGCTTGGTGGTGTACAAGAGGTTAGATATCACCTTAATTTAAGCTTTTTCTTTCATGAATTCAAGTTAACCCATTAAGTGAGTCTCAGCCAGTGCCCATAATGTGCTCTTGGTCATTTTATCTGTTCCATAATCTCTTCTGTCCCTCTCTCTTCATTTGGGAGGTTTGGGGACTTTTTGCATTTATCTTCCGAGTACAGAATGGTTTTGGCCCTGGAAAAACTGTAGTTAGTTCAACATCAGATTTATCACAGGCTGTTTGTTCAGTAGACACAAATTCTTTACAGAATTATGATTTTTATAATCACAGTGCAGTTCCTATTCACTATTATAGCCATCCTGTGCTGCAGAATGCTGTAGAGATGCCTTCAACACAGAATATTTTTCATTTGGTAAAAAACAAGTAAGAAGGCGCTCTCCTGCCCCTTGAGGCAAATGCCTGTAAATAGTAGATCTGAGAGAAGACTGAAGCAGAAGCAAGTGGTTGCTCTTCCTCTGCAAGATTTCATCCTGTGCCTTCCTTTTACTTTAGCACACTTTGGACAATGTGAAGGTCTTCACATGTTTTTACTAGTTTTTATGTCTGTCCACATGGTGTTAGCTACCGTATACCCAGCCAAGGAAAATCCGTATGATTAAAGATAAGCAAAAATTTTGTGAAATTATTCCACATCCCCATGCTGTGACAAATCAGTTCATTTGTCTTTTTGGTGAACTATGCAAGCGACAGAACAGTTTGAGAAGTTGAGGGATAGAAGTTGAATTCCAAGCTAATGAGCAGATTGAGAAAATTTATTTACTGCTATAGGATAGTTTTTGGTATGGAAGTGGTGAATGAAGATGACAAGTCTTGAATCAGATTTGCTCTTTTCTAGTGGTGCTGGAAATTCTTCAGGTAACAATTTATATAGCTCATAAAAGAAGTGTATATGTCTGAATGGCTGGAAGAAATATCATCATTACTGGACAGTGAAATTCATGCCTAAATGACGTTCATTCAGCCTGATTAAGATCTATTAGGAGTGTTTCAATATCTACTAATGAATAATTTGGATGCAGGCTCCTTGGATTCTTAGTCCTTTCTGTCAGCTTTCTTTGTGTCAGTGTTCACCTGTGACCTTACATTACAATATCAGTTTTATTGTAGAAAAACTCAGTGTTGTTTAACTGCTTGGAAGTAAAACAGGAGACAGTATTTACTGCAACTAACTGTGCTTAATTTTGTCCCTAAAAAAAGTAAGAGTTGCTATTGTGAACTCCCTGTAATTCATGTAGATGCCTTAAATGCGCGTGTGTGTGCATGCACAAATGCAGGCACACCTCAGATGGATGAGAAGGTAACTTGCAAGTTTTTCTTATATTATGACTTTTAGGGAATGGGAATCACCAGAGTGTTCCCTGCTGAAAATGAAAGTAACTATAGGTACTTAGAAGACTAATGTAAGACTTAATTTTTAATTTGGAAATACTTGTTCCAGCTTGTATCAGTGATAGACAACACAGCATTCTGAAGCTAAGTAAGAAATCTTTCCAAAGCGTAGTGGAAGATGTAGGGTGTAACAGTTTTGAGTCTCAGGGTAAATAGAGCATTTTAAGTTTTGCCTGGATAGAATCATAGAGTCATTTAGGTTGGAAAAGGCCTTTAAGATCACATACTGACTGGAAACCTAACACTGACAAGTCCACCATGTCACTAAGGACCATATCTAAACATCTTTTAAATACCTACAGGGATGGTGATAGGGATGCTCACTTCCCTGAGCAGCCTGTTCCAGTGCTTGACAACCCTTTTGGTGAAGAAATTTTTCCTAATATCCAATCTAAACCTCCCCTGGTACAAATTGAGGTTAACTCCACATCTGTTCTTAGAATGTCAAACTTCTGCCAACTGCTGCAGTCCATATTTGCTAGTAAATGCCTAGTAGTAGCTACAGGTGACTTGATAAATTCTCTCATTTTAATCCTTTTCTTAAATGGTGCATCTTCTCAGGGTCACCCTTCTCATTACAAGACAGAAAAAAGATCCTCCTTTCTTCCTCAGCTGCCATACTGCACCTCTGTGGACAGCAGAGATAGAAAAGCCACTCTGTGAATATTCTTCCTCACTTTTAAATTTTTCAAAAAAACCTGCAGAAGTCTATTATCCTTGATTTTGCATTTTCCACAACCTTGAATTTTGTTAGAACTTTCTTCTACTGGGAAGCAACACTCTTTAATCTGATCCTTCTGTCATTTAGAAATGAACATTTTTGTTCACTCCAAAAGAAGAGTTATTAATGGAAGAGGAACTGACCTCAAAAATTTGAAAAGGAGACTGGAAAATGAAATGAGCATTGTACAACTGTGAAATTCTTCATTTATTATATAGCATCAGACTTCATGGAGGGCTCTACCTTGAACTAGGAGTCATGTCAGGATTTGCCCTGTCGTGTAATTGAGGTGAGACAGTAGTATGCCATCCTGGCAATGGTTTCAATTCAAACTGGGGTACAAAATACATGCATTAAGTGTACCTTTCTTTCATATGGTTCTCATGTGAAAGACTCTTTATTGAAGCTGTTTAAACTATTCTTGAAAGACCAACATGAAGTGTGAAAATTAGTAATTCGCCATCTAGACTTTTGCCTCTGGGTTTCAAAAGACTGAACTCTAACAGCATTGAGATGATTAACTCTGTTCCTTGATTTTTGTCCTCTCTTGTCACAAGTATGAGCTGAATCTGCCACTGGAACTGTTATTTTCTGATAATTTTTAAGTCTGAAAAGCTATAGATGGGCAAGTACTCTTTCAACTCCACAGACAGTGCTCTTCAAGTCAGCCTGTCATTACAATCATTACGAAACAAAGCTGATATGTTTTGCATTTAAAATACATTTAACATAAAAAGTTAATTATTTCAAATGACAAAAGGTAACCTTTTGTTATAAAACACCTTTCTGTTTTGCATTTAATAAATTTTGCCCATAATAACTTGTGCAAAGTTTGATACACAGAAAAAAACCAACAAACAAACCCAACATAAAATGTACTTTCACGTAACATAAACTTATGTATAATTTCCTAAATTCAGTCTTCCGCATGTTCTTTTCCTTTTTCACAATCAGTCAATGAACTGAAATGTTAGCCTGAAAGCTGTCTTTAATTCATTAAAATGATTGCTTGGGTAGGCATAGTTCTCGTTAAATGCAGATACTTAAGCAGAATCAGAGTTATTGGAAAACAAACTTTGCTAGTCTGCCTGTTACTCCACAGTAAATTCATTGCTCACCACTTCACCAAGAACTTTATTGCACCATCTGCACGTTTCAATGATGATGATTCTTTCTATGCATTGGTTTTATCATTCTTTTCCTCCTACTAAGCAGAGTTCTTGTAGGGGAATGGTGGTGGTTTCTCCTATACAATGCCATGAAAATTATTTTATGGGGAGCCCAAATAAAGATGATTCTGAAAGCTATTCAGAGACTTGGCATGTGCCCTTAGCATTTGGATGTGTAAAGACAGTTACAAGAGAAGATGGACAACAAGGCTACCAGTCATATTTTTAGGGAAGACAAAAAATATAAACTGCTGATAAGCTCCCATCGTTTTGCCTTTGGCGAAGGGAAGACCAGTCTCTTGGAGCCTCTGAACAGCTACATGGACGCATGGCTCACCTTCTGAAAGTGCTGCCATTAACTGTGGAGTATGGTTTGACAGCAGGAATTTAACCAATATTTTTGCACAGCTGAAATTAAGAGATTCACATTTAAAGAAATTTTGCAGCAGCTTTGCAAGAGCTGTGCTGTAAAGTGTTTCCTGAAGGGTGAGTTCTCTCTTGCTAATGGTAGGTATGTGAGCACAGTTTTATGCATCCAAGAATATCCATAAAGCAAGTCAGACCAATTCACCTGGCTTGACATTGCAAATAGAGTAATATTATATAAAAAGGATAAAAGACCTAAATTAGCTGTTAGAGTTGAAATTAATTACTGAATAATAGAGCATTCTTAATGTTCTGGATGTAGGTTGTGTGGGCTATCTTGCCATCAAACAGATGGAATTCTGTTTATAGAATGGTGTATCATTTAAATCTGACTGGAAGGATCTTTTGCTGGACTTGTTTTTAATAAGCTGTTTTGTTCTCTAATTATTTTTAATTAAATGTAAGTTTTGATAGGTTTTGTTGATTTTTTTTTTAATAGATAAAAAAATCTGCGGTAATGGAAGAAGTGGGAGAGCTGCTTCAGTAAAGCAGTTCAGTGTGGGTGAAGCTAAGCACTGCAGGTAATTACACTTCTGACAGTTTTTTTGGAACAGCTTCTGAAACCCAGATTAGGAAAATAAAAAGTACTTATGCATTAAATAGGTTGATTTTGCAATACAGAGCTTTCTAATGGCAGATCTGTGGTTAAACTTATCTACATCTAAACAGCACTCTGAAACATAACTGAAGCTTGGAAATTTGTCTTGCTTCAGATTTACAAAACTATCTTTTTCACAGATTGCAATTTAAGAGTCTATGTGGAGTATGTCACAGCTTTATTTATTCCAAATAAGCTAATGTGATAAAGAGCAAATAGTTTCTCTGTCTTCATGTTCATTTCTACACACAAAAATATATTATCTTGAAAGTATCTTTCCACATATCACTAACAGTAATTTCATTCCGTCATTTCAGATATACTGGGGAAGGAACTTTCAGAAAATAGCAGACTGTCGGAATATAGGTACATATGGAATGTACACACACACAAACACACACCCCCCTACCTTTTTTTTATTTTTCCATTAACTGTCAGAAAGGTGGGGTTTTCAGAGTCTTGTCAGAAAACATTTTTAATCCCTTTTGCAGAATGTATTCATTTTAGTTGTGATCAGGTACTAGAATCTACAGGTTATCTCACTGTACATACAGAACCTTGCAGAGATGACTCCTTATAATTGCTCTGTACAATCTCTGAAGGTGCGAAAGTACACAGCAACCATTGGCAAGGAGAAGGACAAGTCATTGTCTTAACTTGCAGTAAGGTTTATTTAGATGCGCTATTGCGAAAGTGCAGGATAGATTTAATGAAGTGGTCCAGTAATGTGATTGGCGCAACTCTGTTGAGTCATCTACATCAGTGGGCCTCTCGGTCATCATCTCCTTTCCTTCCTCTCCACTGCCCGCACACCTCTCAGTTCCTTGGTTGTCTCCTTGGTCAATTCCCTAATACTTGAGTTCCTCCCCAAGTTTCTGCTTGCCTTTATTACTGCCCTTCTTTGTCTCTTCCCTTCAGCAAGAGGCTCAGGAGCCCTGGGCAATTCAGGAATCAGAGGCGAAAGTAGAAGATGTTTCTGCCCCTTTTCAGTTCTACTTTCTGTGACTTTGCAGCAGTGCTACCAGTTTGCGTAACCCAAAGAAAGCCGACGGGGTTTTTCCTCTGCTTTGAATGTCATGCAGGATGGTGGTGTGCTTTGTCTCTTGGGGATTATTTGCTTAATGTCTGTTTCAGTGAGCTGAAATGAATACTGAGAATATACTATGAGAAATGGTATATATGCTGCTGTACATCTAGACAGGTTTGGGGTTTTTTTATTATTCTAGAAAGCGCTTGTAGGTCCCAATAATGTTAGTTTTTATTTAGGGTACAGTGGTTGCATAGGGGAATGGATAAGTCTCTTGCAATCTATTTTGAGTAACTAAAATTCCATTAATATCAAGGATTAGATCCTCTGCTTTGTCTAACAAGCTTCACAAAGTGTCTTTTAATGAGGTAGTCAGCGGGCAGTTTCTGTGATCTTGTGATATTTTGCATAGGTTGAGAGAGAAAAATACTATTATTGCCCCTATAAACATCATTCTGTGTGTCTTGTGGCTGCAGATGTCTGAGTGCTTGTATGCATGCATTATGATGCCTCTATCAACATTTTGTATATCTAACATTTACAACAAATAATTACATTGATCAGGCAATGCTGGGGCTTCTTCCAGGCTCTTGAGTAAATCAGGGGACTTAAAGGCAGTGAAAGACTCAGTTTAGTTATTCTCATACTGACGAAAAGCAGGAGTTTGGGATAGGATGGTGGATGCGAAAACTCATGCTGAAGCTGAACTTTGGAAGGTGGCTTGGTGAGAATCCAAGCTGTAAAACCTGTTTTCTTCAGAACTGAAAGGGCTTGTTTCCCCGGAAAGCTAGTAAAAAAAGCTAGAAAAAAACCTTGTTTTCCCAGAAAGCTAGTCTCTTTCTCTTTCTCTTTCTCTTTCTCTTTCTCTTTCTCTTTCTCTTTCTCTTTCTCTTTCTCTTTCTCTTTCTCT
>WYDI02037603.1:0-33134 GCA_009867235.2 Psittacus erithacus | reverse complement strand
AACAAGCAGGCTACATGCTTTTCTAATTTAGCACTAAGCTTAGACCACGACACAGATGCTGTCTAGATACATTGTGATCAAAAGAGTTGCTGCTTCTTTAAACTCCAGTGGCCTAAGTGAAATGAATACTTGGTGATCATGTGATATTTCAGGAGGTAGAATTTGGTGAAAAGAATTGTTGGAATGCTTTTTTCAGGGAAATTAGGCAGGCTAGTCTTGTCAAAATGGTAAGAAGAGGTAGGGTAAGACCTTAGTTCTGAAGAAGATAAAGGGATTAAGAAAGATTTCTTATAAAGTTTTGAATTAAATTCCAGACACTATGCATAATAAGCAAGCGAAGAAAAGTAGGATCCTTCTTGTAAGGGGTATTCATTTAAATGCCAATAAAGAAACTACAGTTCACAACAGCAATAAATACATGAAGGGAGCACAAGAGGGGGAAAATAGGCCAAGATATTATCTTTGAACAGTTTTTTGCTTATTTTTAAAAGGTGGTTGATTTGCAACATAAATAGTTGACAAACTGAGGTACTCGTCAGATCTAACATTGCACCTTTAAATAGTGACATATCTGCTAGTTCTAAGAGGAGAGTGAAAAAAAAAACATAATGAATTTGCATTGAATGTTATTTAAAAAAAAAGTCATGCAAATTCTTAGTTGACATCTTCAGTAAATCCAGTTGTCTGTGTTATACGTATGAATTTCTATGTAAATAATGCAAAATTCCCAAGCAATGAAACAGTTATTTCTTTGTTTCAAAATCAAGGTGAAATATTTCTTATAAATGAAACAGGCAATTTGGTTGGAAGTTTGGTTAAATTTAGAAGCTAATAGTTTGTTCATTCTTTAAGAATATTTCTTAAGGAAGAACATGAATTATATAGATTACAAGATATCGTAATATTCAGAATCAAGTCCTTGGGTTTATGATAGTTAAATAAAAAAGTAGTGCTCAAAAAATATTAAGATTTGCTAGAGAAAAATTAGAAAGGAAACTGAGAAGTTATAATGCTGCTGTACAAATCCAAAGTCTGCCTGCATTTTTAGCACTGTGTGCAGTGCTGATTTTTCCACTTTAAAAAAGATGAAGTAAAATTAAAGAAACTTCAGGGGAAAAAGCAAACCACAGTCACAATGGATGATGTAAGGGATGGAACAATTTTCACGAGGTAAAACAAAGCTGAGTGGGGACTTTCAACCTGGAATGAGAAAAATTAAAAGTTTTGCAGAGAGAAGAATATGAAAAAATCTTGTCAAATTGTTTCAGACTTAGAAAGATTAGTAATTATTCACTCTCCCTTCCAATATGAGACTGAAGTTCCATCAAGTGAAAGTAATGGGTACAAATAAAAATTATTTCCGTTCACAAAGGAAACTTAACCAGTGGGACTTCTTTGCCACAGGCCATTGTAACTGCTTGAACTACATATGGTTTTTAAAAGCTACCTAAGAACAAGAAAGAAAAGTTTCAAATTCTATGAAGTCCAACGACAATTCTAGCTCAGGGATTTGTTGGAGGTTGGAAGAATATGATGGAAAGATATTTTTGTGCTGTGCATTATTTTGAGAGAGTAGTAGTAAATGCGAGTTACTTGATTATGAGTCCAGTTCTTTTTTCCTCTGACATGTAAAAGAATAGGTTCAGATACTGTGAAAGATTATCTGTAATGTAATCCTTTTATTTTGTCTTGTCTCCCTTTTAGAAGATAGCTACATCTTTTAGTTCAACTAGTTAAGTTTGGGAATTATTTTGTTGTCAGGCCTGAGTCTAATTTACTGCATATCCTGAAGTCATTGCACAGGTAATGCCTGGTAACATCTAAAAAGCTTCATTTGGCTCAGTGTTGTTAAAATATCCAGAAAAATAATACGATAATATAAAGGCCAAACCTTATTTCATGAATAATATTGGCCTAAAAGATAAGAGAAATGGAAGGTTGTAAATAAATATTTAGGGCACATACTTCAAACATGGAGAATGCTAAATGTGATTTACCTTACTAGTAAAGCTGTTGGCTGTGCAGATTATATTCATTATTAGTACATATTATAGCCATCTCAAGATGAATCTCACAGGCTGACACCAACCATTTGGTTCCTGAGGTGAATATGATAGCACAATTCTTGTAAATAATATTCACATCTTCAGGCTTCATAATTTTTATCAACTCTCTGCTGTAAACACCAGTCACGTACTTCCATACCGCATGGTAGATCACAGTGCATTTAAATACTTTCACATCTGCTGCAGCTTTTTTATCTGTGTACAGATCTCTGTAACTTACATAAAGATAAATCAAATTATAATTATTTCTTCAGAGAGAACTTTACCACTGGCATCACTCAAGAGCCTTCTTAGCCTCTATTACGTATGTGTGCTCCTCAGTTTCCCATTCAAGATTGTGTAAGTCATCCATGCCAAGTGTTGCCTTTCTTTATACTTCCTAAATGTTACAGTTGGTTTTGTTTGGGGTTTTTTTAACTCCTAATTGTGTATATACTCTGTGAAATCATTGTTTACACATTGCTTTTTTTCCTCTGTTTTGTCTTTATTTCTTTGACTTTTTGAGCTTGGTGGGTTTGATATTCAATTAAAATAATTTGCAAATCTGAAATGTCAGCTAGTACAGTGTACTGGTTTAAAACTTAAATAAGTTAATTTTCCAGGTTAATGTCTGGGGGGATTGTAAGGAGAATTAACTTTACCTATGTAATTTAGAAGAGCTATCATTTAGTTACATGGGTTATTCAAAATTCTTGGGTATTCTTCCTTTGCCAGGATGCCTTTCTTAAGATTCTGTAGCTATTTCTTTGAGAAGAATAGAAAAATTTGTGTAAAAAGTGTTGTGCTGCATCAGAGCACTACGGATAACATTGCTATTTGCATTCTTTTAAAATATATATAAAGTTGAGGTAAATGAGGTAATGATAATGGTGCTCCATTAATCTTCTAAGAGCTGTAAAGGGAAGGAACACTCAGAAGTGTAGTGGTGGAAACAAGTTCAAGCACTTAATTAAGGAAGTGGTGCATTACTTAGCTTTGCCATCAGATTCAGACAGATTTCTGTGTTTAACCCACGAAATGCTGTAATTTTTACACACATATCTATAGTAGCTAAATAATTTTTTAACATATTTGATTTCCAGCTATAGGAGATGTTTGATTGGTGAATACTCACTTAAGTGGGAGATCATATCCATACCTTAGTTTAGTGTGGTATGGCATCCTGCATACTGGGACATAAGGACTTCAAGAGCATTATATGCCAAGTCATGTTTCACATGGTGGTACTAGTGATGAGGGCTGTAGTTTCTGCGGCCTTGCCTGTCCCCTTTGTGCATCCTGTGTTAAATGCTCTCTGTAGTTTAAAACATATTTACAATGTGTCAGTCAATGTCTGTTATGTGGTGCAGACTTTATAATTTTGTATTAATAAACATGCAAAAAGACTCTACTGCTTTCCTGTATGGAAAGCCATTATCACATACTTTAGAGACAAAAATGCATTCACACTGCTTATAATATTATTGGTTTGGGTTTTTTTCCTGTAGTTAATCAGAGAGCAAGAAAACAGGGAATTCTGCATTATGTGCTATGAAACTGTAAAAATACAACCAAAAGCTTCCTTTGGCATCTTACTTCTCACTACCTCGTATTGTACAGTGGAAGGGAAGAGTCCATCTTGCTTCACAGCTCTTGTCTGTAGCTGCCTTACTTCTTAAGGTAATCAATAGCTGTTTAGCCCCACAGATCAATGGTTATAATACAGCTGTAAACACAGGCACAGGTGAGTGTGGACATCTTAAGTTCTTATTAATCTAAATGGGGCAAGGCAATGCAATTATATTCGAAACTGCGTTTGTTCTTTAGTTTCAGTCATTACAATCACGTTAGCTGACCCATCACTACAGGCCATAGTAAAACTGTAGCTATGCAGAATGCAATCAGCTGGGGTTCATTAAATAAAAAGCCTCACATTATCATGTCAGATAGCTTTTCAGGTTGCTTTGTCATTAGGGAAAACATTCTTACAAGGCAGGTAGCACAGGGCTGGAACAGATGACTGACAGAGCTTGGAGAACCCGCTTAAAGGCTTTCAGAAATTACCTATAGCTGGGCAGCTACAGCTGACCTAATCTACTTACTTGCACCAGTTTGCTTTGCAAAGAAGCATGTGCAGTTCTTATCATGGAAGCTATAGTGTTCATCAACACAAAAATATTAGAAACCTCCCTAAAATCTTTTGCTGCTGTTCTGCCTTGGTAGTTGCACACTGTGGCACGTTACTTCTGCAGAGGTTTAAGTCTGTTGTAAAATGGAGGAAACTATCTGAGAATGTGTAAAGAGTTACAAAATCACTTATTACCACAGTTAACTCTGAGTTACGGAGTTCTTGTGAAGTTATGTGCATGCATTGTAGCCTTCTGGGTTTTTTTGCAGAAGGATGCATTTGGCAACAAGGACAACATGTGAAGAGGTATGCAGGAAGAAGTTTAAGACGTAATGGAGGGGGTTTCGGTTTTGGGTTTTTTTTCCTTTCCCTCATTTTCAAGTATATACCAAATATATCTTGGTAAAGAATAACTGATACTGTCTTGGTGGGTACAGTAGTGAGCTCTTGAAACTTTTGCATTATAAATGTCTGTGCACTTGTGGAAGTGCATGCACACACACACGTGTTAAATGTACTCAAATTTTTTATGTTGAGATTCCTGCCAGGAGAAAAGCCTTAGAACTACCATTGAATGCAAGGTTGCTGTGGATACCCTTCAGAGATCTGAAATCAGTCTATGGGTCACTCTGTGGGAAGAGATGAATATTGTCAGAGTAGAATTGATTTAATACTGTCTTATAGTCCTGTAGGGTTTTGAACCATCCAAGCACATTAACAAGCAACAGGTTATGCATTAAGCATTCTTGTCTTTACTAGGGATTTATTTAGCTAATGGGTAGTGCCCTTGTAGCCAAGTGGCACTAATGAAGCAAGTAAGTGCCTATCTACCTGTTTGAGCTTGCTTTAAAGTCATGCAATTAGGGTAGGCACTTGTGTTTATGCTTGTGTGGTGTGGTCCATGATTAGTGTCTCTTAGAACTGTTATTTTGCAAATGAAAGAATCATTGTCAGTACTAGTTCATTAATATTATCAGGGTGGGGCAATTTCTGTTGGCTCAAAATTCTCTTTGTTAGAAGGATTAAAAAAAAATTATTTTTTTTTTTTAATTTCACTTTGCCACTAGGCAGTTTTTATTTCTAGTAGTTATATCATGGCTTACTGAGGCATGAATATACCTTTGAATATACCACACATTCACTAGCTGTGGTGCACAGTGTAGCATGATAGAGAAAATGCACACAGATATTGGTAGAAAATAATTACGTGGATTTCACCACTTGACATCAAGCTGTAATGATTCTAGCAAAAACTTCATTGTAGATCTTCTTAGTTTTTAGATACATCATGGCATCTGTTCAAGAGAATAGAAAAGGATTTCATAAAAATGCTATAAGAGGAAGCTGTATTATTAAAAGAATGAGAAATTTTAAAACAAATGTTTATTAGTGTGGGCTTACAGCATTATTTTACTTTTAAAACTAGGGGTTTTTTTTCAGAACTGATTGCATTTGCTTGCACTGTTTTAGTTGTGTGCCCTTTCCTTTCTTCGTGCATTATGAAAATATGGTATTGCTAATCTAGGCTGAAATTTTTCTGCTGTATAACTCGACGTACTTAATGTGAATGAACCAATGCAAAAGAAGCTGTTTCAATTGTGTGCTCCTTTCCTGAGAAATTTCAGTTCCAGAAGTGTATCCAAGTCAGAATCCCAAATGCTTAAGTTTACTGCCTCTCACTTTGTGTACTGTTTCAGCATATAACTATAAAAAGAAAATTCAATTTTCTTTTGATTAGACTTGGGGTTTTAAATTCTAAATGACTTTAGGGAAGTTTGCAGGCATATGTACAGAATTAATGCAAACCAAGAAAAAAGTGGAAATATTTATTTCCTAGTGTAAGTCTACATTACCAATATATTCGTGAATTTATAGTTTTACATACAAACATAGTGAATTTGTAGCTCAGATTAGCTGGTACTTTCTGAATAGTGATTCAAAAGGGGAATGCATTTCTCTTGGTCCATTGACAAGTTTGCTGCTGCTACTCATCAGATCACACAAACTGCCAAAACCAATGTCTGCCTTGCCCTCCTTACATCTAATGTACTTTATAAAATCTGGGGATTACACCAAGCTTTTATAACTGGCAGCATGGCATAGCAAGTGAAGAAAGCAAGGGGAGAAAGCAACATATTAAATCTTCTTGCTAGGACACCAGGACCATTGCTCATCATCAGAGCTGTCCTTGTGAAACGGTCATCCTTCTATCAGCCCTTGGAAAGTCATACTTTGCCACTAAATGGAAAACAACAATTATGCTCTGATGTATGTTCAAGATTATGATATTTTTTATTCTCAATTTTTACAGTTTCAAATAAATATCTCCCTCGCTTCCTGCTGCCTTACTGCTCTCAAAGAGTACACTCCCATGAGTGAATGAGTCCCTTATGAATGTTCACAAATTTGCTAGACTACATATGTTATATCTTTTTCTGATATCATGAGAAGTCAATATCTCATTTACATCTCTTTCCTCTGAAAACCACATCTCCTTCATGCTCTCATTTTCTAAATTTTAGAATCAGGGTGGGTTTTTCCAGCTTGCTTACTTATCTTTGAATAAACTCCTTTGTCTTATCTTGCTGTTTTTTCCTTTTAAAGTTTCACTCTGACTTATCATTTGCAGTTGATGCTTCTGCTCTTGTTTCACGACTAAAGCATTCTTAGAAAAAGTAACATATCTCTATGATACATTCCTCATAGAGACCAATTGATACAGCTCCCCTGCTATGCACCCACAATTTTCTGTTCTTCAGCCCGTGCTATTCCTTTGAAATTTCTCTACCTAGAATTTACTGACTGCTCAAGGAAAAATATTGTCAAGATGTAGACATCTGAATAACTTAGGTTTAGTTTTCAGGTCCTGCATATGTTTTTGATGGACTAGACTAAAATCATAGATAGGAATATGCTGTATGCCATAGTTATTAATTAATCCTTAGATGTTTCCTTCCTACACTGGTCTTGAGAGCTTTAAGTAAGATCCCTAAATTCTGTATTGAATGCACGGGAAATATCAGGAGTCTCATTGTGGCACCTATCGCACACACCCCACTGAATGAGAACACAAAGGTATAGGATGTTCAGAAGAGAAGAGTGCCTGACTTACATGGAGATATGCATCTCCACAAGGAATGCATATGCAGATGTCCTAAATCCTTTGGGTTATAAAGGAAGAACATACCTTTAAAATCATATGCGTCCCAAATGTTGGTGACAATAGTTTCAAACCCCCTTTTCTCACCTCCACAGAGTTTACCAGAATCTCCCAGTCCTTAGTCCTGCATAGGATTTCCTAGACTGTAGGTACCCTCCTGGCCCGAAGTACACAGCACCTGTTTTGTATAATCACAGATTCATTGGCGCACTCGGTGAACATGATCATTCAGTCCTGAAAGCTTAGTGGTCACATGTAGCAGAAGGTGTAAGGTTTCAGTTCCAGCCTCTCTACAGAGACTACCCGGTGCAGTGGGCAGATGAAGTTTTTCTTTGCTTATTGTTACAAAAAGTATTCAGTAGTGAAAAACTAAAACAAAACCGTGGATGGAAGCCTTGATGGTTCTCTTCTAACAATTTTTTTAACTATTTAATTAAACAAAACAAATTGTGATACAACCTATGACTGTAAAAATACATCTGTTTCCCTCAAGGAAATCTCCTGTGTAGGTGTGGTCTAGAGAACAATACAGCTAACAGATTTTGCATCTTAAATATTTCATGGGTTCAGATGAATTGGCTGCAGCTGCAGTGTTAATAGGTTGCAATTAATCTGTATGCATTTATAAAATCATAGTATATTGAAAACAGTGTACTTACATATTTGAAACTTTGTCCTGTATTGTTTTGGTTTGCTTTTGTTTGTTTGTTTGTTTTTTAATTATTATTATTTTTTAATGGTCTTTGTTAACATCTCATGATAGATGTTTAAACAAGGATCAAAAAATATGGCATAGAATTAGGATCACTGTGAGAGCAGTGCGTGGTTTTAAAATGTCAATGCTAATTCAGAATGAGTTTTGAGTACCATGAAGAACTGATCTCAGGACAGAAAAGATTGGTGGGATCTGCAGGTCTTATGTGTTGCAGTATGGTGACAGGAAATAAGCACAAGTTAATATGAACTCTACCAATTTCCATCAAGTAGGTAGTAATTTTTCTCTTTTGGTATTGTAACAACCTTTTACAAGTCTGGATTTGATGATGGTGTTATCCTTTTTGTTCACTGGTTTTACATCAGAACAACAAGGTTGGTTTCAATGGAGTATCTCCTGATTCATATTACTGAAAGAAAACTTGCTTCTTATGCAAAATAAAATTCACGTGCTATTTTTCACTTTCCTGATATTGCTGTCTATTCCATATGGTATAATTTTTTCAGTAATTTAAAAATTTCTCCTTCTTTTATCCTTACACATGTATTTATTGATAGATTTTTTTTCATTTCTTCAGAGATACTGGAAAAATATCTAGAAGTCTTCTCTTCCTAAAAATCCTTCAGTTTCTTTTTCCTGCAAACAGTTAAAACCACAAGCAAAGAATGAGTAAGAAAAAAATACTGAAAAATGTATGCAGATAGATTTCTATAATGGTCTCTCAATATTTCCAAGATAATAGAGTTGTTATTTCCACATTAGATCATGCTTCCTTATGAGAAGTTGATACAGTCTGTCTGTTGCCATGAGATCATGTACTGAGAGTTCTTTTAATACAGATATTTTAAAGTCTGTGTTGCTACACAGATTTCTATTTCTGTTCTTGCCTAGTAAGCAGCATCCATTTTCTCCTTGTTTTGCAGATACCTTTTGCCTACTTTATTGACTTCATGCCTTTATGAGAATCAGCACAGCTTCAACGTAACTAGTAAGTCTGTCATTAGGGACTTGATGGAAGCCCTTCTCAAATTGTAAATAAATTATACTTTATGTACAGCCATTATCATCTTTCTCTAGAGGTTTCAATGGCTCCAAGCTTTTGTGGTATAGACCATACCCCTTTAGGCAAGATACTCCTTCAGGATATTTTCCTTCAGGCATGATATGCTGGTTGTAGTCATTACAATATTACTTTGATTATTCTCTAAATTACCCCTCATTACTGCACATTTTATTTGCTTTTCTCATTACAGATGTAAACACTGCATGTCTGTTGTGTTTTCAGTCACCCTTCCATTCAAGTCTTTAATATATAGCTTCTCTCAGTGATTTTTGATGGAAATAAAAAAAAAAAACCACCCAAACAACCACGTTTCTAGCTATGTACGTTAAGAGAAATGAGAATATGGTCTGTTGTTTAATTTAGCATGCCTAAGTAACTAGTTTGGCAGAATAGTAAATTAAAAGGCATCTTTATGTCTTTGTTGGGAAATATGAAAGAGTCCTTGCTGGACATCTTGACTGTCAACTGACCTGGTCTCTGTCAAAACGATAATAAGAGAAGTAAATTCCAGAGGTGAAGAGCTTTTGCTGAGCATTTCCCGTCAACATCCCCTGACGTTTATGTTTAGAGACTCACGTGTTGCAGCTGACCTCAGCTGTCATGGTGGAACACAAGAGGAGAAGTAGGTTACTTAATTACAGTCATTCAAAATGTTGCCAAGGTTTAACAAGTTCTCTGTTATGATTCTCATTCGGTTACACTATTTCATGGACATGAACACTATAGTCTGTTACATCACATCCTATGAGACCATATGAAGACTTATTATGGAGAGTAAAATTTGCATGACTGCATCTTAGGCTGACATGTTCAGAAAGTTCTTATGACTTCATTTTTAGTTCTTTTTAATATAAGAGTTACACTCCTCATACACTCACGTACCAGATACATTTCTGTCAGGAGCAGTCTGTAATTTCTCCTTTTTTAACAGAACTCTTAATGATTCACAGAAATTTGACTCTCCATTTTAAAATCTCTTATTTCTTCAATGGTCTGAAGACCATTTATGAGTGTCAAGCGTTCCTCGTCATTAGTGTTTGTAAGCTCATAGGTTAATCTTCATTTCCAGCAATCTTTTCACTGAGTGTCCACATATAATGTAGCTTATATTCTGTTTCCAGAGAAGACATTATTCCCTTGAATAAGATTCAGTGCTCCAAAGAAGTAATGAAAACAGATTTTTGGGAAGGTCTCCTCTTGCTTTGGAGTACTTTGGGATTTATAAAATTCACAGAAACTATCATTTTCTTCTGTGAAGTAAAATTAATGAAATAGTTGCTCCTGTACAGTTTGTTTTGTTTTTTATTTTCCTGCTTCAATGCTTGATTGTGACGAAAGTTCTCAGTATTAGCCATGCTTTTAGGAAGAAAGAAGAAAGTACCAGAAAGCACCATGTGGAATTTCAGCATAATTGTTCTAATGCTGACTGAGCTCCACTTTGGATGTCAGACCACACAGCTCATAACACTTTAAAAATAACAGCTAATTATTGAGAGACATCATGGACAGTCAATAAGCAGCAGTGGTGGTCATGAAAATACAGTCCAAACTAATCCGTGAGATAGTGCCACAGTTCTCTCTCTCACAGTTGAACCACTCAGTAGTTGCTGGAGTTTCTTCTCTAAGCAAAGCTGGGAGCTGTGAAAGATGAAGATATACCTTCAACATCATCAGAGAATTCTGTGTGTTGTCCCTTTATTTTTTGTTTATTAATTTATACTAACTTTATGTGGTTATATCAGGATGCTGACAAGCTAAATTATGTTGTGCTAAGAATGTCAGACTAGATCAGCTATGATTTTTCCGCAGTCTTTCTGTGAAACAGCAAATCCTTCCTTTTGAACCTTAAGGTATGCTCTGCCATGACAAAGGAAATGTCTGCTTTAGCCCTTATGATTCTGAAAGACCAATTTTTGAGGTGTTTGAAGGGGCTACATGTAGCATCTTACTATCTTTTATCAGGCACTGTGTTATCACTTAGGTAGAATATCAAGTTGAAGAGAACATTCAGTCTCTGCCTGGTGCTATTACTACCACCTTGAGGAAATTTTGTTTGCCACATGGGCACATACTTGGTAAGAATACAAGGTCACTTACCATGAACTGGTTCTTCAAGATGTTATAGTATTTATAGTTCTTCTGCCCGCATTGTGAGGCTTTGAGGGCTTCAGTAGCAAAGAGCTCTGAATTGAGACAGAACTGTGAAAAAGTAAAGAATAGTAAAGGCTTTTGATACCTTCCTATGGAAACTAAAAGACTTAAGCAAATGTATAGTTCTGAAGAACGCTATTGGTTTTAAAAACATCCTTTTTCCCAGACAGAACTTTTATTCTTTTTGAGTCACAATTTTCACAGAATTTTCAAGAACACCTGTGAGGCCTGTAAAACTTCAGTTTATGGGACAAAAATATTCCAATGATACCCCTGCAGACTGAGACCTCACTTACCAGAGAAACCTGCTATATGCATATGCTTAATGATTATATCATCTCAAAGAGTCTGAAATGGTCATATAAGAGAAGCAGAGCTTTTTTCTTTACTCCATAGAAACTCCAATAAGCTACAGCCTTTCCTCCTAGTTTTTCTGAGTTGCCATCTCTCTGTCTCCTGGTAGTCCTGAACATAATTTAATTTCTATTCCTAAAGCCTTTTCAGTCTGTGGCAGTGCTTCAAGATCAATGTGATTTTGCTGCAGGTAGATGATGTTTGGTTTTAGCTTTCGCTGGATGTACATAGATTATTATGCTAATAATTTTAGTCTACTTCTTTGTCTTTTTAGTTTGCTCTTTTTTGCAAGCCTCCTAAAAGGATGTTATACAATCATAAAAAAACAAACCAAAACAAATTTAAAAAAATATGGTTCTTGTTGCTAAAATATATTTGCTTTCATTATAGAGGATCTTGCTAAAGGGATTATTAAATGTTTACACACACATACACTTTTATACATGTGTGAATAGAGAAAATTATTGTTTAGAGAACATGTCCGGTGACTTCAAAGTAAAAACTGACATGCTTTTGAAATAGAACTCTAGATTTGGGGTTCCTGAAGCAAAAATATACTCAATATTATTTTTGTTGAGAATATTTAAACCTCTAAAGGCAGTTCAAGCTTTTAAGGAAGATAGGATATCACCCTTAAAGGGTATCTCTTTGGAAGAATTATGTGCTACTGATTTTTTTACTATTATTTTCTGAATAGCAACACTGCTTGAATAAGAACTTTAGATAAGCATATATAAAGTATCATGCCAAGAGACACATTGTTCACAGTATTTTTCTCCAATAGGCATTCTTTACAGCTTCCTTTGTTTTTTAGGGTTTTTTCGATCTATGAGGGGATAGTTTAGTATAATTGCAACCTTTATTTATACACAAATATAAGGAAAGGTGTATTTCTTTTCTCACTAATTCTTCTAGTTGGTGAGGGCACTACTGGAATTAAAATTAAAATATTGTCTCCTGTTAGAGACAGTAATTGTCATCACTGATTGTGAACTACCCAGAAGAGTTCCTGCCTAACAATCAGGAAACGACTCAATTTTGTTATTATCTACACTTGTTAGAAACCTGAAAGAAATGCCTCTTCACTATTGTCTTTCAAATTCATGTGGTATCACAAATTCAAGTTTCTGTATTGTAGGAACTAATGCTTACTTTGTTTAGTGGGAAAATACAACTTAATTTTAAGAATATCAGCTTTGTTTTTTCAGTTATTGGAATTTCAGTTTGTTTGCCCTCTACCCCTCCCTTTTTAGAATGCTCTGCCATCATGTCAGCTTTAATTTGCATGTAGAAATATACTATTTTACCTCATTATTTTTTGGCTAACTTGAAGTAGATTTTCAATCATCATATGAAATGAGAAAGCTCTTAGTCACATTTCAGAATAAATCTATAAAAATCCGTCTTTCCTCAATGTTTTTTCTCATGCATGCATGTACTGTCAGATTAGAAAGTAATTCAAGATTAGTGAAACATGGTCAGATTGATTAACAACCAACAATTAAATCATTCCTCAGTGGAAGACCTTAATACTTTTCAATTCTTGCTGTTGGGTTGTATAGATCTAGTACCTGTTACACAGGCTGCCACCAGGGACACAGGGAATAGCATTAGCTGTACTTTGTCAAACTCCAGCAAAGCATGCTGGAACACCATGGACAATATATCTGTAAATTTTCTCCAGAGAATCTTTAGTGCAAAATATTAATGTAAAATATATAAAAAGTCAAATAATATATTATTATACAGTTAAATGGAAATTTCATGCTGCAATGGTAAATTTTTACCCAAATAACAAATTTTTACTTTGCATGAAATCAATCTGCACAGGGTTACTGGTGTGTATGTGCTTTACCCAATTATGTAAAATAATGAGCACTTATGTGCGCCTTTTTGTGCAACATAGTCATCGTAAGAACACAACTGTCAGCTGCTGTCGAGAAACACAAAACCAAAAAATCCACAAAAATCATAAAACATAATGTTGAAAGAATTAGAGTAAGCACTGCACATATGACTACATATGATACACTACCAATAAAATGTTTAGAGCACAGACTGAGAACTTCAGGAGGAATTCCAATGTTTTGTATGTTTCCTTTTTAAGATTTGCTTTCATTGCAAATGTTACCGGAAATTCACTTTTAAACTGTTGGTATCTCCTATTTGAGGTTGTATGTGTGTGTGTAACTGTTTAAAATTTTCACTGCCTGTTGAATAAAACTAGAATCAAGCATTGAAATATTTAAATGTGTTCTATATTTTCAAACTTGTGCTGTTACAGTTCAAAGCCTGCTAGATTTGAGACATAGCAATAGAAGTCCTTTGCACATGCAGCACAGCTGGCATTGTGGGAGCACTGCAAACTTTTGTCTGATCTGTCAGCCTCTGGAGGGCATGATGCTCAGCAGCGGATAAAGTGCTGTATGCTGAAACCAAAATTAGGGGTTCTAATGAACCTCAGAAATGTTGCTGTCTTTGAAATGTGACTCCCTGTCCAGCGAGAATTGGGCTTTTCTCACAATATTGAACAGCCACTGGATGATAAATAATGACCTTCAATAGCTACAGCTTGGGGCTAGATTTGAGTTTGGTACTAAGAGGTGAAAAGCTTTCAAACTCAGTACCAGCCCCTTGAGCTATTTAGTCCTTCCAATGACTTATGTCTTGGTAAATATAAATCCCCTTTGTCCTCATCATGCTTGTTACTGTGCAGCAGGTTTTGTAGCATCTTTGTATTGTATCTTTATGGTAGATTTTCTGTAGATTTCAACCCTATTCCATTCTCATTCACATCATTTGAAAAAAAAAACAAAAACCAACAACCAACGAACCAACCAAAGCCAGTGCTCTTGCAATGAGGATTTCTTTCAAAGTCCACCAACATCAACTAACTCTGGCTTTGTTGGTTTTTGAGCCTTCAGTGAAAAGAATTTGGGCAGCTGCATATTTCTTCATGGTTTTCCTCAGTGCAATCCACATCTCAAGCTCAGTGTTGCAGCGCATATTTCTCAGAAATCTAACTGGTTAAAGTCAACTCAACTCTCTTGTCAATATTGTGTATATCTTTAAAGCAACATGGGCATGAGTGGAATAAAGAAAGATAGTCTCTCCATTTTATTAGCAGCTCAGATTTTCTCTGTAACATAGATAAAATATTCTGCCCAGGATTCTTCTTTCCTCATAACTTCTGTCTTCCTCTTGATTGAGTAGGTCAGTAATGTAAACTGATAAACTGCTGAGAAACATGGTGCGGGCATGAAAACCTTCATCAAGTTCATCAGTTAATAATGGCCTCAGGTAAAAAGCATGTATATGTACATGTTTATACATGTTTGCTTTTTATTGACTATTTGTTAAACATTTTCATAATAAGATACATACCTTGGTATTTTGGGGGACATAATGTGACACTGAAAGCTACAGCCCTAAAGCATCTTTAAAGTAATGTTCACAATGATTATATCTTTTCCTTACCTGGAGTAGAACCCACATGTGTGGGCTGGCAAGTATCAAATAGCTTTTTCCTTTGAACACTTCCCTCACTTTATATATATGTATCTTTTAAAAAAGCACTGGCTTATTATTACTGTATTTAGACCATACTTTGTCTCTGCACATTCACTCACTTAATGTCCTCTTACAAATAGATTAATTCAGATCCTTTCAAACATAGCATGGCTTAGAATACATATTTACATTGTAGCTGATTGTAAAGAACCTAGTAAATTGCAAGCATTCTTAAACTAAGAATTTAAACCATAAAACCTTGTGTGCCTTTGTTGTTGTACTTTAATTCTGTTAATCGCCCTAGGTAAAGATTAGCTGCTGTTGTCAATTTAATTCAGCTTCAAATAAAGCAACAAGGTCACTTTTCTTTTTTTTTTTTTTTTTTTTTTTTTAAGCAAACAGGATTGAGTTGTCATGTAGTTCTAATAGGCAGCACAGGGAATCATTAGTCCACCTCAGCTCCCTGACTGATGGGCATTTCACTTCAGTCATCTGACTGAGCACTAGCGGCCCAGTCTTATTGACACTGTGTCAGAGCTGAGAGAAGATGCCTTAATCAGCTCAGACACTCTCTGCATTGATTTGACAAGTTGCTGTAATGACCTTCTTGTTTTTCAGAAGGATTACTGTTTACCCAGGGAGGTGGTGCTGAGCGCATGTGCTGCATTGTCATGGAAACTATTATTGTTGCATCTTGATCCCATTAATGCTGTGGTGTGTGACACGGATATGAGACACCGAAAATTTCAATGAAGTACATTCCACCTCAATAATACTAATCACTGAACATTCATTAAAAAATTTGCAGCTAGTTCTGGATAGCTTGGCCAACAGGAATTAAAGGACTATGGCTGCTTAAGGCCTCTTCCTGCCCTGTTTGGGTATTGTATGAGGCCTAGGTAGTTTCTTTACATTCAAGGCTGAATGTAACACTGTTCATTTTTTTGTTTGTTTGTTTTCTTCTCTAATTTTTGCTCTCTGACTTACGTAGCTTGCCAGTAACTTAGTATACTTCTGATTGTAGAAAGCAATAAGAAAATCAAGATGGGAAGAAAATAAACTTTATACTTGAGATATGTATATCCATCAAGGAAAAACAGCATTTTGGGAAGGAGAGGGTTAGGTGATGTATTGAACATTTTCTGGATCATACTGAGAGTGTAGCAGTCTATAGCTAATATTTTTTTTCCTATTTCCATGTGGCTTTAAGATAATGGCAATTGGAAGCCACATCTCACACCTTACAACTCTAAATTTTCCCTTGTTCAGTGCAAGCAATTTTTTCTTAGCCATTTCCTTCTTGTATTGGCTACATGAATGTGTGATCTTTACTATCTCTAGAAATTAGTTTCTTAGTACACCATATTTGGGAACAGGCTGAAACAAGCATGGCTCCACCCATGATTTAGGCAAAAAAGAGTGAAAACCAGCCACTGATATGAAGCAAATAGCTCTAACAGGTTGGTCTGTAAGACATGATATCTGATTTCTTGGAAAATGTAGTATAGCAGCCTCTCTTGCAGGCTGAATCTAATGATTAAGCTGCAACAGAAGTGGTTGTTCTGACAAATTTGAACAATTTCCTGTACATCGATTTTTTTGATGAGAAGAAAAGAAAATCTCCAAAGTTTTTACATGAAGAATCATCTTTCATACATGGCTTAGTAATTGGGAAATATTGTTTGAAAACATGTCGATAGAAGATGAGCTCTTAGCTACAGGCTGAGCTGCGAATGAACGAATGATGCTATAGAAGTAGCACTTTAGGAAAAGGGGTTTTATTTGAAAATTAAGAATTATTTCAGTTTTATTCTTCACTCATCATCTTACATGTTGCAAGGCTACCCAGGCTAAGGACGTGTTACATCTTAAGATAACTGTCCGAATGAGATGTTGAAATCAGTGCCTAACTGCAGAAATCCACACCATTTCTCTCCAGTCCAATACACAGTCATCCAGTCATCAGCTAATAGTTTGGCTTATTGACAAATGTGTCTTATTGATTTCCTTGTTTAACCTAATGAATAATGAAATGCCTTTCACAATATTTGAGAAAGGACTGAGCAATATTTCCCACACCATACAATCGGTTTTCATTTGATCACACAGTCATTAATATTTCTGCCTTGATTCTACGTTTTCTTGGCAAGGTATTGTCTTAGTTTCTTGGCACTTCATTGCGTGGTACAGTGCACTGAATGCTCTTTGTGGCATTCTCCTTTAAGAAATATGTGCAAAAATCAGTTTTTGAAAGGTTTATTTCTCAGAACACAAACTAGGAAGGTTTTCCAGTAACACCATCTGGAATCAAAAATACAAACAAGCTCATTCTGTCAAAATGGTTTTTCCCATTGATTAACTATTTGAAATGCTGTTATAAAGTCAAAGGTGATTATGATTACATTTCCTTTTCTATGGAGAGGAATAAATCATTCACAAGTATAGAATGCTTTTTAGGATTATAGGATTCTTTTTAGAAGAGCTGTTCTTGAAAGGCAAAATATGTGTACCTGTATTCACATTTATAGTTATTTCTTGGTGGTCTCTGTAGTCATTCTTAATGTGGCAAATAGTTTTGGGTTTTTTTATGTCAAGAAAATTCTTTGGTTTACTTGAGATAGGTTAAGTTTATAAAGTGAGTTCTACCTTAGAAAATATTTGTCAGATTCAGATTCTGAGCTTTTGCTTGCTTGGAACTTCCTAATCCTCCTTCTCAATAATGAAAAATCTTGATAACAGTAGTTTAAGCATTACTTAGCAAAGGCAGTGAGTAAACTCTGGTACTAGTCAGGGTCTGAGACTGGAAGGAAGCACTGTCTTCATTGCTTGATGTTCAAAGGTGCAGAAGAGTGCTTGGTTCCATTGCACAGAAGAAATTATCTGATTGAGACAAAAAAGGGTTCCTTTATCTTCTGCATTCAGACCAATGTACGGGCATTGCTTGCTACATAAGACTGAAAACTGAATCCAGGAATTCTACCTTCCCTGATCCAAGCAAAACTGCAATTTTCTTATGCCACACACACTTAGTTGCATAGTAAAATACAGCCTTATGTTGTCAACATTGAATAACCAGGCATTAAATAAATACAATTGGTAGTATTCCATATTTAAAAATTCTTTATGAGTTAATCTCATGCATTTAGAAATGTATTTATGTGTAAGATATATATGTATTTCATGTACTAATTAAAATATGTTTCTGCACAGTGAAGTCAGGAAAAGACAATAATACGTACTATGTTGAAGTAGATTATGTGGAGTTCAGTGAAATATTAAAATTACAGACTTCAGAAAAGATTCACTATAAAACTGCTAGTAGACAGTATATTGTCTGCTGTATCCATACTGCATTACCTGTAATTCAAATTAAAGACTGAGTGAATGCTGACTTGTTGCATCACTCTGAATTGAAGCATATTTCAAAGTGATAACTCAGCATAACTAAAGAATACCAATATGGCATCAAAATGTTGATTTAGCAAATAGGGATACTGTATGCAGCCAAAATAGCACTTAATGACATTGAAATTAGCAGTGTTATCAGCTTTTTTGTTTCCCAAGACATATTCTTGAATGAGATACTTTAGGCTAAAATGAAATATTTAGGCTTAATATTTTTTTGCTTGCTGATCTACTAAAATTTGCCTTGGTCTTGTTCAGGAAGTGGACGTTTTTACATTTGGAAGCAGCTTTTCCTGCACGCTAATTTTGTGAAACGTCAAAAGTAAAGGCATTTTTGAGGCCTATTCTGTTAAGACAAATCAGTGTGCCCCTAACACTAACGTGCTGTTTAACCACTCAGTGTGTTTGTGTTTCACTTTAATAAAGATGCAAGATCTAAAGGACATTATCAATCTTTTTCAACTCAGTCCTTTCAGAATAGCTATTAAAGTGCTAAGCATCCAATATGATAAGATTCCTTCCTAGTCAAATCAAATTCTTAGGTTTTAGATGCCAAAAAGGAAAATCTTTGTGTGACAACAGAGGTTTCCCAATATAAATCTCTCTTGGGGTATGCCAGAATTTGTGTTAACTGCAATGACTAGTCCCAGTTTGAATAACTGCTTGTTGCTGGCCAACCACTGTAACATTTTCTTTCAGATGAGATTTCAATAGTTATTTTTTTCTAGTTTCCTGCTGAAACTGGTACCTCCATGTTTTCAATTGGAAGTTCCAGTTGATAGTCTGGTAGCATTAAAAGATTCCTTAAACAAAGATTAAGATTTTTAGCAGTATTTTACAATACATGATATACAACGGTAATTCAAGAAGAGCTGCACACAAAATATTTAATTTAATTGGTTCCGAATTTTCTTTTATGATGTTTCCTCTTGTTTCTCATAACAGGGTACCAAATAGTCTCAAATTAAAATCTTATAAAGTTTCATTTTGATATTTGCTATCTAGTATCCTGTAACTATCCAACTTTTTCAAGCTGAATAACTATGAATTTTACCAGTTTTCAATAGATGTATGTTCCATCATGCTGCTTAAAAGCTCTGTTTCTGGTTTGTGAATCTTTTCAATTCCATTCTGTTGTACTTCTGACGTGGTAAAACCAAACAATACTTCATATGAGGGTATCCTATTGTGAAGTACAAACAAACCTCAGCTCTTCCAAATAATTTGTTCCGGTTTTACTATTATTAATATTAATTGCACTTAATTTAGTAGTCATAGAAAAAAAGAATTTCCCAAAGACATTTCTGTTGAAGGCAACTGGGAAAGGACAAATCTGTTAGCAGTCAGGTGGATCTCCTGGAGAGTAAGAATACAAGCAATTACTCCTCTGAATAGTTCATTGAAAATGTAACTTTTCTGTCACACTTAAAGTATTTGTTTAGATAAGGGGAGCTGGACTGTGAGTTGGGTTTTTTGTTTGTTTGTTTGTGGGGTTTTTTTAAGGAGAGAATGTAAATAAATTATTGTTTGTGGTTCTACCAGACCTGCCATAATTAACATTGCAGTGAGGAATCATTTTACACAGCCACAGGGAACACACCTAGGTCTCCCTGTGTCTTTTGGCAGCATATAGTACAGTTACATAGCAATGCATAGCACTAAAATGATACTCTGCAGAGCTTTATTTTTGTCTCTTTTTTCAAAATGATGGTCTTTTTTGTTCAAGTTTTTTGATTCCTTCAATACACTTGGCAGTTTTCATTGGTTGCATTTTTCTCTTATATAAAGGGGCAGCATAAGCAGTTTAACTACAAACGCTTATGTACAACTGCGCATCCAGAATCTGGACTGTAGTTCAGCTTGTACCTTTATGACACAGCTTCTCAGGTTAATTTTCATATGTCATTAGGGTGAATACAGTGCTGGTTTTCTTTCAGCAGGACACAACATGCCATCTTAACTGTTCTTGGATTTGATTATTTAAACCTAAGCTTTGACCATATCAACAGGTGTTCAGAAAGTAAACATGAGTGGACTCCTGAAACAGCAGCTGTGCTGTGCTAGTTGCCAGCATACATGGTAAGTGGGACATAGCTTAGGTTGCTGGGTGATAGAGGCAGATGAGAATGTATTTGGTCTTTAGCAGAATGTCCACAGCTGTGGCTGTAGCTACAGAGAAGGGAAGCACATGTGCTACCTCACATTAAGGTAACACTTTTATATATGTTACCTTTGCTTCTTCAAGCAGGAGGCCTTAAAGTATTCTTGGTAGAATAATCTTTCAGGTTGCCAAGGGTCTGCTTTAACTCTTTTTTGAAACCAAGAGTTAGTTTCATTCTTGTGGCAGCATTCCTGGCTTGACTTTCCCCTCTAATGTCAGTGTGAAAAACTAATAGGTTCATCAAACTCAAGAATCCATATTTGTGCTACTGCCTCTGTTTGCATGCTTTTGAGAAATTGCAAAATTTTTGTCGTTTTCTTATTCTGTCCTTTTGCAAGATTCCTTCTAAGGTCATTCAGACATATTTTACATATGGTAAGGATTGTGTTGGGGTTTTTTTCCTTTAGCAATATGTGTAAATGATACTATTTGATTTATTAATTTAAATGTCTTGTTACTACATTGACCTGTTTCCTTTGCTATTTTTCCATTTTGTTTTTTGCCGTGTTTCCTATTGCCTGATCTTCATAAGTTAGTAGCTCTCTCTTTCAAAGTCTCCTTTGAGAATATTTTCAACACCTTCTAATATTCCAAATTTCTGAACAGCAAACTGGCTTAGATTAATGTGGTATTCAAACACATTTTGGCAGCACTTTGAATTTTTTTGTGGTGAGAGTACAATTTTGGTGACTTTTCTTTAAATATGTCTATATACTGCACAATCTAGAGAACAGACATTGTCTTATTTTGTGATAGGCCTTTCACATTTTCTGTTGGGATGTAGCAGCCTTTAGAATTTTTGTGTGTGTTCGACTACAGAGCAAAGAGTGGTATACCTGTCAGCAAGGAAAAGAAAAGAGACTTTGCTGATACTGCTGCTTGTAGTTCATCACATTTCACAGAAAATGTTATTCATTGATTGTGCCGACAGTGGCAGTAAATAGAGCTAAGTCTGGTCTACATTGCTGATGAGAATGCATATCTTGTAACTCTTGATGCACACTCTTGACTCCAAATCACTTCTCCTTATCCCCTTCCCTCATTTAAACTAAACACGTTTTTCTATTTCGTTATATGAACATGAATTAATACAGAGAGGAAACGAGAAGTCATTTTTATTGCATATTTTTTCAACATGCAAGTCTTCTTTGACTTCTTAGTAAAAGCTAACAACTACAGATTCTGTTTCATCTGTGAAATCTGTTATAGATTGCATTGTTCACTCGATTGTAACAGTTGAAACGACTACCATCTGTGATCTAAATATATGTTTATATTGGAATTTGGAAAGTATTTCATTATTAATGCCTTCTTATAAATCCAACTTTTATTTAGATGATAATCAGTTCACTTCATGACAACCAGAGTGTGTTCCAGTTCTTGGTTGTGTTTGATCATTGTGTACAAGTTGCAGACTCATTTAAAATGCCTTTCATTAAGGCATACAGATGTGCATTAATCTTGCATTTTTCTAGGCATATCACATGTCCATGCTAGATGTAAAATCATACACTAAAATAATCATGGCAAGTTTTGTAAAGGGCTATGAAATATTGTACTTTAATCAAGAGGGGAAGAAGCTTTTACTTTGCAGTAGTTCGAGTAATAGCTCATGAATGCGATTTCTCAAATCTATGGAGACCCACTGTCATTTATTCAAACAAGTATTCTGTCAAACAGAATTCTGGAGGGTTTTTTGACACATAAGGACCAACAAGTGGTCTATCTACTAGATGGATTTTATACTACTATAATTTCTATTTCTAGGTGTCTGCCATGTTAATACGTTTATTCATTTTAAAAAAGTCAGGCAGAATTAGTAAAATGTACAGAACTTTTCCTCATCTCTTTTTCTGACACCTTTGCAGCACTGTAGAAAAACTAAAGAGACTGGGAAACTGCATATATCTTAGAGTGGTTTGAAGTGTTTCCAGTTGCCAATAGGTGTTATGATGCCCTACCAACATCTTTGAAGCTCTCTGCAGTCAAAAGCTATGCAGGAAGAAAGAGGGTGCATGACTCATCATGCTCATGCTCATGCTCATGCTTAACTGAGTATTCCTTTGGAGCACAAACATCTAATAAATGTAAGGTGAGTCTTTGAGGATCCTAGGCTGTACTAAAGCTTGATACTGCACTTTCATGACTTCCAGCAATTTGTTTCTGCCGTAAGTAATGAATTCATTCTTTACCATTCTTCCCTAAAAGATTTGCCAGTTCTTTCCTTATTACAACTCTTGTAATTGCTCACATTTAGGAAGACACTGTAACTTAGGTTCAATATTGTATGTTTTATAGTAAGAAAACTCACTGCCCCTCCCCCTCTAATGAATGCCAGAATTACTACAAAGCTATGTCTCATGAATAATGTATATAGACCAATTAAATGAAACTACTGCACTAGTTCTCCGGGGACATATCTGGTGGAAATGGCAATCTTGTAGGCAATGGCACTATGTTTTGACACCTGAAGCTAACCACATGTAGCTACTTGTAATGTTTTGAATCCTATGAATTTATACCTTTTGCCTTCAAGCAAACGTGATTATTGTAATTCCAAATGATTAGTGCCTGAATTTACTTCCTTGCATTTGCTGAGGCTGTAAAATAACTCAAACTTTCAAATTTCAATGCAGAATAGTGGGCCTGCCTCATTTTGGATTTACTTAGGAGACAGAAGTAAAAGTCCAACTCAGTTTCTGACTGTGAAAAGACATGTTGACTTGATATCTCCATTTGAATAAAAACGATGTCTTGAAAACAATAGGCTCTTAAAAATTTTACTGAAAATGACACAATCATGGCGTACGAAGAAATCTATTCCTCTGTGAGCATGAGTCCATCACTGGTTGCAAATTGGTAGAGATGTGTAAAGCTACAGCAGCCATATAACTGTAACAGTAAAAAGAGCACCAGCGCTGAGACATCCTGTTCACTGCAGCCTTGCCTGCTCTGCTCCAAAAAGGGTGCAGAAAGAAATCACTGCTTCCATGAGACTTCTAGTCCTGAGCAACTAAGTCCATTCAGCATAGCCTTACTTAACTATTCATATCCCCAAGCTTCTAAGAACCTGTAACTATGTCTTCATAAGCTTAAAATAAATTTGTTCTCTCAAGAAGACATCTTGAGATGAAGAGCTGAAATTCAGCTTGCTCATAGTTATTAAACCACATACAGTGCTTTTTAGAACAGCCAATAGACAGAATAGTCCAAGGTGTAATGTTCAAAAAGTGATTAAGGCATTTGGGAACATAACTGACACTAAAAGTCTATGGGATTTATGCTCTTATGCACCTCTGGCACTCGATTAAAAAAATCCAATTTCACCAGATAGTACTCTGGAATGTTACTGGGACTTAAGTTCTGCTGATTCAGCTATGACCTGCCGTTGTGGACCTGCTGTTTCAGCTCTCTCTGCGACTCTCATTCTATATTGGCCTATATAGGCAGGAATTTTCAATGACCTCTGGAGTTACACCATGCGATGGAATGCCCATATATCCCTGAGTCTTTCTCTTGAAGAGACCAGCTTTGGATTGCACAGTTTCATAAAGTGAAGACTATGTCACAGAATAGGTTTATGACGGGTGCAGCATGGACCTGCGTTTTGATTGTAGCATCTGAATAAAGCTGCAATTCAAACAACAATATTATCTTTCTTCATAAGATTAAGATGCTTGATTGCTCTGTGAACGTGAAGACACTGATTTTATGTTATGGAATAATTTTAATTGCAGCTATTTTTTTTATCCTTAAACTTTTTATGCTTTGTGTCCCATTACTATACTAGTGGTCTATGGATTCATAGTCATACAGAGGAATAAATCTTACTTGAGCATTAATTCAATAATGTACACATAATGGCATATAAAGTATTTAACCTTAAGGCTGCTATCTTGAATTTGGCTCTGAGATTACTGACAGAACCTAATAATCATCTGACGGTTCTGTGTTGGCCTATATGAAAACTGGTGATTCAAGCCTAAGTGGTCACATCGCAAAAAAAACCCCACAAAACCAAAACCGCGAGCTTCTTGTGCTGCTCTGAGAATACACTTAACCTTGAACTAGAGATATGTTAATAGACTTGTTTGCATTTTTCCTTCATCTACACTTCCTGGTCTTTGCATGAGCATTTTAAACCCCAAAGCCTTCAGTCAAAGAGCTCTCTCTCTCTGCCATGTTTTCACAGCTTCTAGTGCAATAGCCACTATTCCTACCTAGTATCTGCAATAATTTGAGTAGCTGAACATGAGTCTTAGATTTCCAGCAGTGTTGTTCAAACTAACAAGTAAATACTTTGGGGCATTTTTTCTGTCACTGCAGAGTAGTTTCAGCAGTCAGCAGATGATCAACACATGTGTGATATAATATGCTCGTAATGTCAATTTGAGAAGAATTAACCAGGGACTACAGGTTGTCACCTCTTTCAGAACATTAATTGAGAACTTTGAGGAATAATTTACTATACATAACTCAAATATTGGGTAAAAAAATAAAAAATGGAGAAGGGGAGTAAACAAACAAAGAAGAAAATAAACAAACAAAAAAATCACCCCAAAACAAGCAAAACCCAAACTCAAACCAAAACCAACAACAAAAAACAAAATCAAACTGTCAAATTGTATACTTTCCTAATAGAAGGTTGTCATAGGAAACTGATCAATTTAGCTATGACCCACATGCATTATATGCTCAGTTTCCTTTGCAAAAGTCTTTCATGAAACAGGGAAAATATTTGTGCATAGTTTCAGCATATTAAGATAAGCAGTAGTTCTTATTTTTTTCTCAGAATACCAAGAGATGACATTACTTCACAAATCCTAAACATCCAGAAACTATTTGAAGCCCTGATACACCTAATATTGGGAGCATAGCTAAGTCTTTTACTTAAAAACAGAAGAGTTGCATATGCAAAATTTTTACAAGTGACTCAGATCTCTAGCTTATTTTTTTTTCTTCACAAGCACTGAGACTTAAAAGCAGTTGTGTAAATACTAGCATTAGGAGAAGATTAAATATTTGAGCCTCCTTGTTAATTGCAACTTTTGATTAAGCTTATCCTTGGTGTTGGCACCTGCAAGATCAATTTTGTTTACAACCTGAGAAATTTAAAATGTGTATGCACACACACACACATATATACACGCACACCTATATATATATATACATAAAAAGAGCCAGTAATATCAATGGCATTATTAGGAGAAGCCTGATGGAATGAGCATCAGGAAAAGGGAATTCTGGAATCTCTCATTTTGTAGATACTTTCTTAAATGAAGGAGAAAAAGCAAACTAATCTCTCAACATTTAGATTAGTTGCTGTGTCACTGTCATCCTTTTAAGAAAAGGGAAGTTGAGAGAATTCAGGTGCAGAACTATATCCATTGATTCCTTCTTCATAAAGCACAAAGACTATATTATTTCAAGGAATTAGAAGTTAATGTTATTTTTAAGTCAATGAGTTGCTATCAAATAATCAAGCTACTCTGTTGCATATTATCTTCTGTTTATGACTTTTGTGTGGTTGACCATAAGCCCATTTTCCCCACAGTTTTCTTTACTGGAAAGGACAACAAAAGGCTGTTTATGTTTATTTATTTACATTCAAGTTATACATCATATAATGAAGGATATACAACCAAGCAGAAAGCATATGTTTTAGTGTATAACCTGTACTATTGCACCATATAGACCTTGAAAATCACATGCTGACATTACTTCCCATTTTTTAAATAAATATGTACTTTTATGTTGATGGTTCCTTTCACAGTCTATTTTGTTAAAGTTCAGGTCTGCCTATAGATTATTGTTATTGATGTTATAGCTTTGCTGATCAGAAACTATTATTTTTTCCACCAATTAACTTTTTTCAAAACTCAGAAAAGATAAATACAGTAATTGAATGTAATAATTAGAAAGCCTTGCCTAACAAGCATGACTTTTAAGATTATTAAATTGCTGAATGTGAGCCTGATAGCCTGCTTAACTAATCGCTAAACTGTGGAACAACTGCAATTCCTATGTCAATCTAGTCTCTTTTATGGAAGTGATTTGAGTCAATTGCTAATGAAATTGAGAAATTTAGAAGCAGCTTTCTGACTTTCAAGTGACAGGGCTCATATTTAACTCAAGAAATGTGACAGTTAATGACAACATGAAAGTACTGTGAATTATTTGCCAGATCATGTGAGAATTACAGCGTCAAGCTATTGAAATAGCTTGCAGCTGATCAGTGTGAAAATAAACAGTCATAATGACATAGTCAGAAATGATGCTGCTTAAACTATGAAAAAGTCTGGCTGAAATAAAACAGGGACATAATCTAACAAGTATAACAATAATATTTCAAGAATTCTCATACTTCGCCACATAGAGATATTTACTTTTAATACTGTTAAAATGGTTTTATTAAATCAATTACTTTAAACTGCCAAAGTAGGTTCATGGCTAATTCTTCTTTTTTAATGTAACTAACATGTGAACTCTTAGTTACTTCAATTTAAATGACTGTGCTGCAGAATTTGTTTCCTTAACTTTGCACTTTCAGACACACTTTAATTAATTAAAACTTTATCCAGATATAAAGAGACAGTTATTGTGTGTTAATGAAATATCAGTTGAAAGTGAGGTAATCAATAATTAATTTAATTAAGGTGTGTATGAGACAATATTGCTGTATAATTAACTGAAAACCACGTAACACATGCATATTTAAATTTTCATTAATAAGTTTGCTAGGAATTTTAGATCATGCTGGTTTATGGAATTACAAGAGATGTTTAAAACTAGTGTTTGTCAGAGGGATTCTGAAATACACATTAAATGCAGTCCTGAATCATTTTGACAGTCATGTAGCAAATTTAAGCAACTGGAGCCACACTAAGAATGAGCTTACCTTCTTGGAAATGAGATATAAATCTGCAGGAGATTTCTTTTAACCTCTGAGAGTTAGATATGTAAAAAACCCTGTAAGACAAAGTTACATGTGTGAAAACGTATTCCACACTTGAAAAATGTGCCTTAGAAAAGGTTATGAATAATGGAAATATTTTTGCAATTCCACAGCTAAAGCTGGATCATCCTACTAACATGCTGTTCAGGCACCCTACTTATTAAGGACTATGTTCTATTAATATTGATGAAGTTATCTCATTTGCTCATTTCGAATGATTTTTTATGAAAATTTACCAATGAATCTACTATTTAAAGGTGCTGTTACTTTGAACATTTGCTAAGCTTTCAGATTCCAAATGAAAAATACTCTTCCTGTTTCCTGTATGTTCAAAATTCATTACACTTTGTGTTATTAATGATTATTTGACCTAATATAGACTATTATTAGCAAGGTATTTCAAATCCATAAAGTTTTATAATTAAAAAGAGAATCTCTTCCTCAGATATTCTAATCATATTCTATCTACCAAATATTCAGCACAAAAGCTTGACTTTCTGAAGGACTTCTTAAATTGATCAGAGACCGAGAGTCTCCAAGTTAAAACTTCATTATTATATATTAACAATTGCTAATTAAGAGTTTTCTGAAGTTCATGAAGAATAGTGGTGTTTTTCGTAACAGTGCCCAACCATAGTTAACAGATGGAAGATTGAGACATTCATGATGATGAATGTCTTATACAAAGTGCAGTCCCTGTTTCAGATCCATGTCAATTTTTGAGTTAATGTGCATTTTTTTCCTCTCTTTAGGTGAAGCACATTGATAGCTATTCTGTTGGGTTTTGGGTGTTTTGGGGGGGGGTTGGTTTTTTGTTTTTTTAATCAGGAAATCTTCAAAAATCTTGGGAGCATGTAGTCTTCCCCAAGCATAGATGCAAAAAAAGCATAGTAGGAAAGAATCTAGTCAGTTCAAGCTGGTAGTGATTGGTTCAGGCTATGTATCCTTTAAAGAAATGTGGATGTGAAAGGCCAGTGTTTCCTACTGGAACAGATTACAAATATCAGCACATTCTACCTGTTATTTCAAGGAAAGGGAGTATTTCTGAGTGAGAGTAGGCAGTATGTACTGTAAGATGTCTCACATTTTTATTTCATTGATTTTACAGTTTGAGCAAAGTGTGTTAGCTGGCAAGGCTACTGCACAAGCAAAAGTCTTGACAGTTCTTGAAATTTTTAACAGACTTTTCATTAACTGTACTCAAGCACCTCCAAATTTATTTCTTCTTTTTTTTTTTTTGTTTTGCTTTTGTTTTTTGCTTGTTTGTTTTAGAAGTTGAAAATTGTAACCCAGTAACGATCATGTTGGTCTTGCTTGTTACAATCAACTTGTAACTGATAGACAGCAATAGCAAGTAAGTATTCTATGCAGAATGAACCATCTGTGACCCTAGACCAAAATGGAGCATGGAACAGTCCTCACTTAGAAGGTGCATCTTCACCAGGAGACTGAGCATAGCAGGAGAGCAAAGGTACTGCCCTGGAACCGTGTTAGGGCTGCAAGTGACTTACCTGCTAATTGTTAAAGGAATGAACTTTTGGGAGAATGCAACCAGTTTTAGGGCTAATAAAGGGAACAAAGAACTAAATTATTGAGGCTTTTTTCTGTATGTAGTAAATTCAGATGTAACATGAAATTCCTAGTGAAGAAAGAAAAAGGTGTGAAAATATTTCAGGGAAAAAACTCACCTCCAAGTCAGTCATAAAATGAAGAAGACAAAAAGGTCAATATGAATATTGTGCCCCTCACAGTGAAGAGGAAAAAAAACACCGTCAACATCTTACTTCTCTTGAAGAAGCTGGTAACATCAAAATCTTGCCATAATACACCTTGCTGACATAAATCCTCAACTTCAGAACATGGAAGAGTAAGTATGATAGCAGAGAAAGGGGTAGATATGGGAGTGTGTGTAAATTCAACAGTATTCTTATTAAGATTTATTCTGTAATACAAAATTTTTCTTGTTTCCTAACTTTTTCTGTAATAGTTAGACTTGAGTTAATTCTTTAATTAGACTGTTATTATTTTTTTACACTATTAATTCCTGGCTTTATTTGTGTCCGGGGTTCAGCAGTAGCTGTCATTTTTCTCCTTCTTAGTAGCTGGTGCAGAGCTGTGGTTTTGACTTTCAGCCTGGGAACAGCACTGATAACACCGATGTTTTTAGCTGCTGCTTAGAATGTTTAGTCTGACCAAGGACTTTCTGAGTCTCATGCTCTGCCCTGGGAGGAGGGGAGGCACAGACAGGACACCTGACCCAAACTGACAAAAGAGGTATTCCATATCACAGCACGTCATGCCAAGGAGAGAACGGAGGGCAGTTACCCAGAAGGACTAGATGACTGCAGGGATGGAGCTGAGTATCGGTTGGTGGTGAGCCATTGTATTCTCTTCCTTTGTTATTTCCCTTGTCATTTTTATTATTGGTGGTAGCAGTAGTGATTTGTGTTATACCTTAGCTACTGAACTGTCCTTATCTCAACTTTTGGGAGTTGTATTCTTTCAATTCTCCTCCCCATCCCTCCGGGAGCTGAGGGAAAAGGGGGGGAGTGAGTGAGAGACTGTGTGGCTTGCCTCAAACCACGACAATTTGCAAAACAAGTTGTTTCTTTGCCCATGACAAGATTTTTGAGTGTAACAACTGAAAAGAAAAAAAAAGGTTACGTCAAACACTGATAAAATAAAAATTCTCCTGAATGTTGGTGATGCCTTTTACAAGATGGAATCTGGATGTCATGTGCCTCACCTAGATTTTCCAAACTTCCATGAGGTTTTGTGGGAACAGAAGTGGAAATAGATTTCCATTTGCACTGACTCAAGACTAAATATTTTGGCTCAGTTTCATGAGCTGCAATGCTTCAATTTAGATCCATTTGAACCAAATCTAATGATTCTATTGTACATTTCAAGGGTTTGGTTTGTTGGTTTTTTATTTGGTTTGGGGGTTTTTGCTTGGTTGGTTGGTTGGTTGGGGCTTTTTTGTGGGTTTGTTTTATTTTTTTTTTTTTGTTTGGTTTGGTTTTAATTTGGATCATAAACACTTGCAGGGCTTTTGGCTAAAAAGGTCATTTTTCAATGGAAAATTACATTTCAGTGGAATCATTCCAGTAAAATATTTTTGTTGCTTATTAAAAATAAATCTGGCAGAAAATACCCCAGCCAGTTCTACTAACAGTACAACATTCTTATATAAAATTAAACCATACTGCAACATACAAAACTAACATAATACAAGTCCATATCAGTAAAAAAGTGAGCTAAAATAGGTTTTAAAGAGGTATTTGGAGGTGACTTGAGTAGTTCTCCTAAGAATTCGCTCAATCCTGTTTGATAAGGAAAGCACGCCACGGAATGTTAAATTATCAAATTAGAGTAAAATGATTTAAAAAATAATTTATACCAATGCAGAATAAATGTGATGTTTATTTTAATGTCTTATGAATCATATCTTTTATCTCAGGAAGAGCTGCGAGCATATGGTAAGAAATAAAAAATTTTGACATCATGGGAATTGAAAATGAAATCTTAATGATACATTTTTGGTGTTATGAAATAACTACATGCCACTCTTGTGCCATTTATTGTACAGGTGAGGTGCTTTTTTTAGCTGAGTTCAGGTTTCACCTATAAGAAAAGAGAGTTTTCCAAAGTCAATTTACTTCTTTCTGAAAGAGGTTTTTAAGTTGTAGGGAGAATTAATTGCTCTCAGTAGCTCTCTTTATGTCTCAGTTTTAGCGGGAGACTTGACAACTAGCTTAAAGTTGATGGCTAATTTTAAATTGCTTGTATTAGGTGAGATGAATTTTCACATATATTGCTTGCATATTCAGTATATTGTTGGAAGTAATTTAAGTTAATAGCTTGGATTTTTTTTTTTTTTTTAAAGTTAATTCATGTTGATACAATAGCTTGAACAATAGCTTGAAAAACTATTCCCCTTCTCTGGCCAACTGCTGTGAATCAGTACACCTCTTCATTATATTACTAATTTTTTTACATGTTTAGCAATGCAGTTTTTTTGGATCAGAGCCATAAGGCCATATTCTATATAAGCATTGATTAGTAAGTGTTACAATATTTCAAAGGGTTGCTTTTCACATAGAGATGTCATATCACCACGTGCTTATACTGTGAAAAATGCACAAGCCTTCTTTTTTACACCTAGTAAAATTGCAAGCTTTCTATTTAAAAACTGCATAGTAATTATACATTATTTGTACCATATAGCTTATTTAAAAAAAAAATAGTGAGCAATTTCTCCTGCAACTCCTTACACTTTGTTAAATCACAAGTTTCAAATACTGGTGGGTACTTTTCCAGGAAGCTGTTAATCGCAGTACTAGATAAGAATGATTTCTAAATACATTTTCAGAATCTCAGATTCCTATGCAGCTTTTAAGTTAGAATACACTAGTCCTCCCTCAACATCTGAACCTGTTATTTAAAGTTGGGCTGCTGGGATACTGAGCCCTGAGCCACAGCCATCTCCTGGCCAACACAAAGACAGGTATGCTCTTACCTGGGCTGGGAAATCTTGCCAGGGGACTTTATTCCCAACTTGAAAATCCCAATATCCTAGAGCCAGGGTTGTCCTTGATATCAAATACTTGCTGCATTTTGAGAATATAGGTTTCTTGTTCCACTCTATTAAACTCTAACTTGTCTATTTTCAAGGCTGCATTCAGTTATAATTGCATCTGTTTTACATACTAGTAGATTTTCCACTTGAAATGCAGAGGGCTTTCCCTGCAGTGTGTCTCAACATGTTGCAAATACTGCCTTGGTACAAAACAAACAAACAAACAAAACAAAACCTAAACAACAAAACCCCCACAATTCTTCCCATCACTGCAGCAAGCTTTGAGCAGTCATGGTTCTACAACATCTCTCAGTGAGAAAGGGAACTCAGATGTCACCTGAAATTCATGTAACAGTAATTTCAGGACTCTGACCAAGCTGAATACTTAATGTGCCTGTCCCCCTCTCAAAATCATATTTAGCACAGCGTAAAGAATGTATACATGTCAAGACTTCATGACTTCAGGAAGACTAACACATTCAGAGAGAATTGTGTAGCTCCATTTGAAGCAGGGATGTGGCAGAAAGATGCAAGGTACCTCCTTGCAGAATCCTAAAATGCATGGAATGGTTCAGCCTGTTTGAGTATCCATGGATTAACATTCTTTAATCACTGAGCACAGAGGCTTGCTCCATTTGGTTCTTCTGACTTCTTCCACCAGCACACTTAAGCACCTCTTTTTGAAGCCCTTGGCTGCTATGGCCTGACAGTTATAAAAAAAAAAAAAAACAAAACAAAAAAAACCACAAAACCAAAAAACAACAAACCTGCAGAGGTCTAATTTCATAGAATCATAGAACAGTTAGGGTTGGAAAGGACCTTAAGATCATCTAGTTCCAACCTCCCTGCCATGGGCAGGAACACCTCACACTAAACCATGTCACCCAAGGCTCTGTCCAACCTGGCCT